>CAAKHC010013279.1:0-18666 GCA_901007825.1 Macroramphosus scolopax
GATCCTGGGCCTCAACAGCAGCCAACTTCTGAGCGTGGAGACAATGATTCTGCTGACTTTGCAGTATCTTGCACGTCTAGGTAAGCAGCGAACACTACGACACCCTGTCTGCTTCTTCATGTGTAGGTGAACCAATGTAGCTCGGTTTTTATGTTTGTTTTTTCCTTCAGGCTTTGAGCAGATTCCTCTGAGGGAGGAGCTGGAGCAGATCGTTTTGAAGGCCATGCTGTGCTGCCCCGGCGGTCCCGCAATCTCCCCATCCCAACTCCCCTGGTTGGCTCGGCTGGAGGCCAGCGTCTCTGGGGGCACCGTCCACGTCGTCGTTACCCACAACTCCTTGGGAGAAGGCATTTCTGAATCACTGCGTTCTCTCAGCGAGGGTCCTCACCACCAGCAGTCCCTGCCGACCTACGTGGTCAACATATGCTCCTCTAAAATGACCGGCAACGAGTTCTGCGTGCTGGTCTTAGGTGTGTTTTAATTAATTGAATTGTGCACGATATGTACGAAGAAGTGGCTTTAATGTAACGTGAACATTCATATTGGACGCAGGAAAGTACCAAGCACGGGCCTTAGCTGAGGGCATGCTGACGACCAACGAGTTTCTGAAGGAAATCAGCTATGAGCTCATCACAGGGAAAGTCAGCATCCTGGCGTCTCACTTCAAAACCACATCGCTAGGTAAGATATGTGTCCATTTGCAAAAGAAGAATAACTGACCTATCAAAATAAAAGAGCAATATATGACATCATAACTCTAAATGACAGACATTCACATGTTGAGGTCCTTCTGAAAGTACGTAGTTTAATTTTTAATATTACACATCTGCCGTCTGTGTCATCGTGCGACTCTGTTTACTGGTTGCTTTCAGGGGACAATCTGGACAAGCAGCTGGTGCGATATCAGCGCCGACGGAAGGGCCAGGTCATCCAGCCCTTTCAGGGCGAAGTCATTGACCACATCCACTCGCAGGAGGCTGCCAGCATGTCACCACCCACAGACAGAGGTTAGACTGCCCTCCACAACTGAGCCTCCTGGCGTACATGTCGAGCTGGCTGCTTGTGTTGTGAATAACATTTGAATCACAGACAGAGAATGAGTCAAACCCAGACTCTGTATATGAGCAAGACGTTTAAAATGGGCTTCAATCCATGTTTGTACTAAACCAATAATTGTACTGGCACAGCATCATTTTGTGTTTATTCAACTATGCTGTTGCAGCAAATGGGATCTTCATTCATTAGCAATAGTTTCCATTTCCAAACCAGCAATATAACTTGACCTTCTTCGTTTTCCTGTTGCAGAGCTGTTGAGTAAGTTCTTCCAGATCCATCCGACCCAGCTCAGTGTGGCTCGGCGCCTCCTCTCTCAAGTGTGCTCCATCGCTGACTCGGGGACCCAGAACCTCGACTTGGGGCGTTTCTCTAAAGTGGACTTTCTTGTTTTGGTCCCGCCTTCTCATATTCTGGTTCACCAGACGGCACAACGCATACGACAATCAGGCATGTGCGCCCCGATAAGCTGCTGCATAGCATAAATGTCTGCATGGGTTAAAGTTTTTATATCCAACAATCTCCACCTTCCTGTCCCACCTTGAGATTTTAAAATAGATTGGAACTAAACAATCGTATTAAACCACTTCCATATTTGTTCTTCTTCCCTTCTCTTGTGTGCTCAGGAGTCCTTATCGACCTGGGGATTGAAGAGCCCTGCTCAGCCTACCAGAAACCAGACAAGTACGTGGTGCGTCTGGACGGGGACGTACACGCCAAGATGGAGGCCTTCATGAGGAAAGTCAAGCAGAACCCCTACACGCTGTTTGTCCTCATCCATGACAACTCGCACGTTGACCTCACGAGGTAAGACTTCCAGAAACACACATTTTTGCTCCGCCGCTAATCTCAAAGATGAACTGTTATGGCTGCAGACTTAGCCTTGTCCTGTTCACATGCTGATATATTAACAGCTGCAAGCTATTGAGAACAAGAACAACTGAATAACCTTGAATTGTTGTCAAATGTAGGCCAGAGAATTTCTCCTGTGTTCTTTTAAGTGATGAAGGGATAGTTTATGTTCTTTTCTGGGCTTTCTCTTGCTGTGCATTTTGCATCGTGCAGGTATTCTTTACTCTGTTCAGTATTAAACAGGCTACTTATACTACTCATGCCAAGATCTTCTGTTTATTCCAAGCAAATTCCTGTTTTCAGTGCCAGAAACATAAAATAGAGCACTTCCTGTTTCCAGAGAATGTTCTTGGGACTGACCTTCAACACCGTGCAGTTTACAGAAAACGTAAAAAAGCCTGCCTTATCCAAGTCCCTTAACAAGTTGTTATCTGCATCCTTTGCTAATGTAGTTTTATAAAATGTTGAAAACTATAGCAAGATTTGTACATGCACCTAAAAACAAAATCAATGAGAGCTCTCAAACTCTTCATCCTGCTGCCTCTCCAGTGCTCTGTCAGGCTCTGTGTGCCACGGAGAGCTGCAGGGTCTGGCTGACCGAGTGGTGAACTGCCAGGAAGTCTTGGATGCCATGAACCTGCTGGTCCTGCAGGTCAGCTGCTTCCCTTATACCCTGCAGACACACCAGTCGCGCATCAGCATCCACAATGAGGTCCACTGGCCCTCCAAAGAAAGTCTGGTGAGTATCATTGGAACACTGAAGAAGTGGATTATATCAAGTATTTGAAAAGGCCCACAAGTCATTATTAAAGGGTTTCTTTTGAGCGATATGCACAACTTGGTTGTGTGACGTTTCATATCAAGATGTTAGTTTAATGTAGCATGCAGAGGCCTGTCTCCAGTAGCTGTGGTGTAGCTGCTCCACCTGGTGGACAACAAGAGCAGTTACATTTATCATGTAGTATTAAATAATCATACATGAGTTTGGGGCAGAATCCCCCTCACTGCCTTCAGTTGCATATAATAGATTAATTATACCTCAGTTTATATTTAATGCATAAACAGCAGGGAGCTTATTTTATCCTCACATGTAAATGAATACAGGAATTTTAAAACATAACCTCGAATGTTGGAAGTGGAAGTGAAATCATTAACACTAAGATGTGCAGGATTTATTACTTCCCTCATCACATTGAACCGAATTCAGCAATAATAGAGAAGTGGATCTCTTCCTGGATGGGCTGTGATGAACAGAAAACAGGAAATAAAAATCAAAACACAAATTTAGATTATTTAATATCTTCATATTTTTTCTGTTGTGTATTACTGGTTATTATTACCTCCTTAGGCCTCTTAGAATGACCTGATTATATTTTTCTTGCTCATAATCCTCCTGACCTCCTCCGTAATCCCTCTGACCTGTGAAAGTGTAGATGAGGGAAACAGTGACTAAGTTCAAGGACTACAATAATCCAACTATTGACATGAGACAATGTCCAGGCGTTAACATGAGCTGCTTATAGAATAATCCTGTTTACATTGTTACAAACGCTCGACGTCATTGCTTTCAATTCGCTCGGGCAGGTACAGATTTTACAACAGTTCTCCTCTGTGCTGTTTGTCGGAGAGATAAGTTTCATCCCAACACGCATGCGTCATCGAGCGGTAAGGCTGGTGTACGGCTGGTGTCACAAAATGCTGCAGGACTTGTGATTAATGTGTATACACGTCTAAAACACACAACAATAACGGGACCCAAGTCTGAATAATCCACATGTCTTAATTAAATTAATGTTTGGTCTGACTATGAATCATTCAGGTTAAGGTAGACAGGCAATGATGTTACATGGCACTGTGTTATTCAGAGTATTGTCTTAATCTGAGTTAATCTCAGAAAATTGCGGTCCGCGTACACGTCGTCATATATATGTTGTCGCATATTTATCTGCGTAGTGGCATATTAACACTAGCAGCACAATTCAGTGCAGCAGTAGTGCTTGTAAGGGTGGACATTTGGGATTAGTGTGCAGTTTTGTTTGTCTATGTGGTGACATAGCCCTGTTGTGTGCTTTTCCTCCAGCAGGGGGAGCACTCGTCCAATGAGTTGCTCTACTTTGGCCTAGGGGACTACAGCAGCTCCCTGCAGTGGGGCGTGGCCAGCCCCATTCTGCGCTGTGATGATGCCTTTGAGAAGATGGTCCACACTCTGCTACAAAGGTCAGTCGCCACGTGGAATCATCATATCCAGGCTTGTTAGCGTCCAACGTGAGGTCTTTAAGATGCTGTTTAAATAGCAGTTAGTAAATTCCATGTAAACAAACCCTGTCAAAGATGATGGGGGATATAACAAGAAGGAAAGCTCAAATTAATGACCTTATTCTTACTCTTCTTTCTGTTGCCAGACACCCCCACCTCCACAGCATGGTGATCCGTAGCTACTTGCTGATTCAGCAGTACACCGAAGCCATGATGGCCTTGACCTCTTCCCCCTCCCTGAGAGACCACATAACCCCGGAGACCCTGGCCATGGTGGAGGATTTGATCAACGCCCCCAGCAGGGAGGGCACCCAGGGCCGGGGCCACATGCTGCTGGTCCGCGTCCCCTCGCTGCAGCTGGCCATGCTGGCCCGCGAGCGATTAGAGGACGTGAGGGACAAGCTGGGACTCCAGTTGTGCTTCGCCGTGCTGCTGGGAAGCCCCGCCTCCGAGCTCAACCTGCCCAGGAACTTCACCAGCCGCCTCAGGGTGAGAATGACATGAAACATGAGTAATTTCATGATCATCTTTTCTCCTCAACATTTGAAATATTCATACAAAACGTTACGGCTTATTCAAGCGAGATGTGTTAAGGAAATCAGATCCGCCCCTGATGTTCATTAATGTTTGAAGAGAAACCAGCGTTGGGATGATACTCCTGTTCCTGAGACTTCTCACTTCACTGTCTCATTTTCCTTTTTCTCCAGAAGTTTATTTTCTTGAAACAGGTTTTTTTTTAGTTTCAACTAATCCGCAAATCCTCATGTGAACCATCATGAGACACAAAAAAGAACACTTGGGTATAAATAGTGTGAGGCTCTTTTCATTCCTTGACTTTCAAAGAAACGAGCAAATGGAGTCAGAAAGGCAGAAAATGAACATTTCATGCCTTTCACACTGTGTTCTCATAACTTCCACAGCGAGCTGCAGATATCTGATATCTACTGCAGTTGTATTTTCAGACCGATGTGCAACACCTGCCTAGTTCTAAAAGACAAGAAGTAACAAATGTGATACTGTGTGTGCTTGTAGTTGTGGCGGGGATGTGAGAATGAAGACTGGGTACCGCACACTTACGAGGACCTGGAAGGACTCCCCTGCATCATCATCCTCACAGGGAAGGACCCTCTCGGAGAGACATTCCCCAGGTAATCTCATATTTCCTATTGCATGATTCAGTTTAGCTCGTCTTCTGTCTTTGGTTTATGGGCCAGTGTTTCAGTCCTGTGTTGTTTATCTGTGCTCATTAGAAAATGCTTTTTCTAAATCCCGATTTTTACATTATTTCCCTCCAGGTCTCTGAAATACAGCGATCTGCGTCTAATTGACTCCAGCTACTTGACTCGAACAGCCTTGGAGCAGGAGGTGGGTCTGGCCTGCACGTATGTGTCCATGGGTGTGGTTCAGGAGCCCAAGAAGGCGATGGCCCCTCGGGAATCAGACGGCGAGAAGGCCACCACCAGCTTGAATGATGGAGAAGAGCTGGAAAGACCTCAGAGCAACGGGAGCGCAGCAACCAGAACCTCCGGTGAGTCCATGTCGTCATCGAATCACAGCTCAAGGAAAATTGTCCAAACTTACTTTGTAGTAATTATTCGTATTTTACTCCCTTAATGTCCTTCGTTAGGCTCTTTAGTGGAGAACGGCGTCAGTTCATCTGACAATTCAGACTCTCTCCAGAAGCCCTCCACTTCCACCTGCCCCCCTGAAGGTCCTGTGACCTCAGATGTTGGCACTCAAGGCTTCAAACAGGAGTGTGATTCCTTTGGAAGCCAACTCCCCTCCCACCCTTCCAAAGCCTCCAACGCCCCTCCATCCCTCTACTCCAGTTCCTCCTCTTCCTCCCCCTCCCAATCCTCCTCCTCGACCCAGAGGCCCAGCCAGTCCACACAGTGCGGTCGATACCCGAAGCCCGCTCGCGTGTCCCCGCGGACGGTCATCATGTCGCGAGCGGCGTACAACCTGCTGGCAGGTGAATCGGGGAGTCAGCTGAGCTCCTTCTCCCTGCTGCCTCATGCCGACGTGGCCTGGAGCAGCCCGCTGAGGCCCCTGATCACCCAGAACCTGCAGAGCGAGGAGCAGAGCGTGTACTACCGCCAGTGGACCGTCGCCAGGCAGCATCATGCTGATTATGAAGCTCCGTCTGTGACGCATCCGCGACGCCTTCTACTGAGCGGACCCCCACAGGTACGGAGATCAGATCTACTCTAGTTTCTTCCTGTAAATCATCAACTTTTATTGATGTGAATTAATTTATCAGTTACATTTCAATTTCATTGCAGTGTTACAAATATTTCTGTCCTCTGCTAGGTGGGAAAAACAGGCGCCTACATTCAGTTCCTCCGTATCCTGTTCCGGATGCTCATCAGACTGTTGGAGGTAGACGTGTACGATGAGGAGGAGGATGAGGAAGAAGGTACGGGAACATTGAGATTTACTTTGATGGACATGTAAAGTATATTAGATGATGAATGATTAAATGCCAGAATGTCTTTTGTCATTGTTTCCATTATTCTTATCTTGTAATCTCCAGAATCATCCGAGGTTATAAATACTGTGAATATCCACTGGCCTGACATTGAAGATATACGCAAGCTGCCCTTTGACCCTTACCCCAGAGACTCCAAGTTCAGGAAAGCCAGCCCTGTTTACTCTGACAAGATGCCAAAGTTTGTGAAAGGTGAGCCGTCGTATACAAAACACAGCAGATACTCTCTCAACACGTGCACATTGTAATCTGTCGTCGTACGGACAATATTAATCTAAGAAGCTTATCTTTTGAATAAATGTTATTCTTGGCATGTTGTGCAGATTTTAAACAAGAAGGAGAGAGTCCAACGGAAGCCAAGCGAGAGACCAAGTCCATACGCCTCAGCAGGTTCGCTGCCCACAATGCCTTTCACCACTGTGAGCAGTGTCACCAGTACTGTGAAGCCGGCCCCGCCACACAGGTGCGTACACTCATCTAGTGCTTATACATGCACGTGCATATATATGCTAACTTATCAAAGTACTAGAGACTCTAACAGGATTTCTGTGTGTTAAAGCTGACGGAGTGCATCTTCCACGCCTTCACCTTCTGCTCTTCCATGCTGGGGGAGGAGGTCCAGCTCCAGTTTGTCATTCCCAAAGCCAAAGAGCAGCACTTTGTCTTCAGTCAGCAGGGCAGCCACTTGGAGAGCATGTGCCTGCCGCTGATCTCCACCAAGGTTGGTTCATAACTCTCTGTCTTTGTGCCTCTATCAGGAATCAATCCTGTGACTCATTCTCTGTTTTCCTTTTTGCTCTCTGTCCTCCAGGAACCAGACCGGTTGAAAAGTCCAATCTTCACCCCGACCACAGGACGCCAAGAGCACGGCCTGCTCAACATCTACCACGCCATGGAGGGGGCCACCCATCTGCACGTCCTGGTGGTCAAGCAGTTTGAGATGCCCCTCTACCGGAAGTACTGGCCCAACCACATCCTGCTCGTTCTGCCGGCTATGTTCAACAACTCTGGAGTTGGTGAGCGATGGCGTTATGTGTTTGGCATTAAAGGATGATTCCGCTATTTTTTTTTAACCTTATTCTCCCATGTTTGGGCGTTGAAATGACTCGCAGGGACCAAAATGATTGTAATTGGAGTTTTTCTTTCAACTCATCTGGAAAAAAAAGATAAACCTCGGTAGTATTTCAGTGAACTTGAAGGTTAAGTCCACGTCAGCGCATACTTATCTCTTTGCTGATAATGGGGTATTTATAACAGTGGCCATTCATTTATTACAGGCAGTCACATTTCTTTACAGTAGGCAGGTGAGGTCTTATCCAATAGGAGAGAGTCGTCATATGTGAAAACATCTGCAGCACAATAGTCTGATTTGTGTAATAGCCAATCAGTGATGGTGCATGTGAAAGGGACCTTTGACCCTTTGAACAATCACAATGACCTCCAGTCCCACATGAGGGGTCATCTGCCAACACTGTGTTTAATATAAACACAAAATGACAGAAATTGACACGCGGTGCTCCCGTCCTCCTTAAGGTGCTGCTCGCTTCATGATCAAAGAGCTGTCATACCATAATCTGGAGCTGGAGAGGAACCGTTGGGAGGAGCAAGGCGTCAAGAGGCAAGACGTATGGCCCTTCATCGTCATGATGGACGACTCCTGTGTGCTCTGGAACGCCCAGCAGTCAGCAAGCAGCAGGTAGTAATCGTTTGTGTTCGGCGCAGTTTGCAGAGGGAGAATTTGATGGGTTGAGAGCTAGTTGTTACATAATTATTCATGATAAATATATATATATATTTTATTTCACTAGCCTTAGCTAGCACAGCTTTGATTTGACATGTAAATATAATATGTTGAGTATCCCTTTAAATGTAGGATTGTGATTTCCACGGCTCCTTCCTGCTACCTCACTGTTGCCTCTAAAGCTGTTAAGCAACCCAAAAACATATTCTCATGTTGTTTGATGTCTTCCAGTGAGACCTCCGATGGAAGCTCCACCCTCACCAACGTGTCTCTGAAAATGGTGCTGCAGCATATGGAGAACACACCGAAGGTCCCCCTCTACGCCATGTGCGGTACCCGCAAGTGGAGCAGCAGCCTGGCTCACAAGTCTCCCAGAAAGCCCTTCGGTCGGTCTCACCTCCACGACTTTGTCATGCTCAACGTGGATCTGACTCAGAACGTTCAATATGACCTCAATCGGTAAGTTAGTGGAGGATTTTTGTTCGTTTGTTGTCTTTTGTGTGCGTTATCTGGATGATTTGACATCGCTGTTTTCTGCCCACGTGCAGGTACAGTTGTGAGGAGGTGGACTTCAACCTCCGGGTGAACAGCAGTGGGCTCCTGCTGTGTCGCTTCAACTACTTCAACATGATGAAGAAGCACATTCCAGTTGGGGGAAACAATGACTTCTTGGTCAAACCTAAACTCATGGTGGGTGTCGTCTTCATCCGACGTCGGCCCCGCTTCACTGTGAACCCTTTCTTGCAGACATGAAACACCTCTTTGTTCTCCCCCTCCAGGAAATAGAGAACCCAGCCCCGATCAGCCCGTCCCAGTATGTTTGTGCTCCAGACAGTGAACAAACTCTCCTGGATGCCCCGGCCCAGTTCCTGCTGGAGAAGTTCCTGCAGAGCTGCAGCCATAGACTCTTTCCTAAGGCGATACGGAACAGAAACAACCCGGTTCTGTCCATCGACAGCTACCTCAACATCAGCCCGGAGGTAAGAGCTCCCGGGGGGGCTGGAGGAGGGCATCTACGTACACTCACAGAAAGCCCCAACTACTGAGAAAACCTCAAATACTGCTGTGTCTTGGAACATATTGTACTCTGAAACTGTCAACGGTTAGAAAAGTGAGACCATGCTGACTGAGTTTGCCTAATTTGCAGACTTTGTTGCAGCCATCTGTTTGAACAATTTGACCTGCATACAAGCACATATGCAAACAATAAATAATAGTGATGCATATTTGTTCTGTACAGTTTGCACAAGTTCTGTGTGTCTTCATTATTTGCTTACAAGACATTTTTTTTTGTTTTCCTATACTGGGAATAAATCAACACACACAGCCTATATATTTGCTTATGAAACCCTAAAGACTCCCCACAGGGACCCTCCAATTGTTTTCTTCTACCTCAACACATTTGTTTCATGCTCCACCATTTACTTTAAGTTCTTCTGTCTTGTCTTTTTTGTCCCAGATTTCCGTGTGCTACATCAACTCTCGTCCACACTCCACCAACCTGAGCCATCAGGGCCTGGTGTTCAGTGGCTTGCTGCTTTACCTCTGTGACTCCTTCGTGGTCTCTGGACTCCTCAAGAAATTCCGCTTCCTCAAAGGTGCAATGAAACATGAGTGTTGTGTCATTTGCTTCTCTTTCACCATGCATGTGATATAGGAAAGCGGCGTTAGGCAGCTACATCAACCGGCTAAATGTTGACCGTGCTCATGTCCACAGGTGCCACCCTCTGCGTGATCTGCCAGGACCGAAGTTCCCTGCGTCAGACCATCGTGCGACTGGAGCTGGAGGACGAGTGGCAGTTCCGCCTGCGGGACGAGTTTCAGACGGCCAACTGCAGCGAGGATCGGCCCCTCTACTTTCTGACTGGTCGCCATGTTTAAAACTCGTGGGAAGCGGCTGGTCTCCCTTAGTACACTGCAGAAACACCATCGAAAAAAAGGAGGGAGATTTGATTCCAAACCAGCCAGCAATCATATTTCTTGCCATTCCAATGGAAGGTCGGAGGGGATACGACGGAGCACAAGACTTGAATGTGGCTTTCCTTACGTCCGCACTACCACAGTGCACTACGCCCGGCTCCCACAGGGGTCAGGGCGCGTTTTTAACTTTTGCTTAGCTGGACCCGTCTCCACTTGAGCTTGCATTCTACTGAAAAAAAACATTGCTGTCGAGAAAAAAAAAAAGGACAGCGGAGACTGAACTTGTTTTGTTGTATTGCGCAAAGAAAACCTGAGGCTCTCCTACGTTGAATGTGACCATTTGAAGATTGAATGTGTACATGGACTTTGACTGCAGTATGTCCCATCCTGGACATACACGTTAATCTCAGGGTTTTAAAGAGAAATTAAAAGGGAGGTTGTGTATGGGAGGGGGGGGTGAAGTAATCTCCCTGTTCACCATATATTTTGGCATTAACTTATCTTGGTACCAAAGACATCCTCAGCTGCACCTTGCCTTTTTTTCCGTTTTCATGTCCGGTCATACCTGCTCTGCCTAAAAACTCCACGAGGCTCATCGACTCTCGACAGAAGACCGCTCACTGTATATAAGAAATATAGCCAAAGCTGGAGTCTGTAAGGACGCCGGCGAATCACATTTCAATCATCAAAAAAAAAAAGCGGCTGTTTGAGATAACGGGGACTCCGTTTCTCTCGTGCCTCTAAAATATTTATATGGTATCGATAATCCGACAAGGTATTGTGTGAATGTGGGATTAGTTTCCGATTCAGTTTTACAGGAATTTGAGTTATCTATCTCTTGAATATACGACTATAGACGAGGCCTGTTGTCCAAAGCGAGACTCGCCACAGGGTTTTACTTTTACTAGTCACCTTCACGATAACTTAAAAACCGACGTAAACCGAGAGTGTTGCAACCGTAATCAAGTATGTTGCCAAACACCCTGCTACTACTTCGTACGCCGACGGCCTCCGCGGACGTCCTCATACTCTGAACTCATCGTCCCCCTGCAGCGAAAAAAGGGTCACGTAAGCAAACAGGTAACAAGCTGCCAAAAAGCAATCGACCAGGTCAATTCATATACTTGAAAGGAGAATGTTTTTATATGTGTCTGCACAGGGTTGTCCAAAGAATATGCCTTAAGTGACATTCGATACGGTCGTTGCTGAAGTTACTCATTTTACGGACCAATTAGAATGAAGTAACCGTTAAACTGTGAGGCGAAGGAATGTTGTTCGAGCGAAACAAGACCATGTAATTGGATTTTCGGACTACTGTACTGTTTAAAGCTTTGTTTACATTATTAATATATTCTATCGTCCCCTTGACCACTGAGGGTAAACTGATGTTTTTTGTTTTTTTTTAAAGTCTCGTGTAACTTTTTTTTGCCAGTATATTTTTTTGGTCATGATGTCTTACTGCATTGTGTGTTCGGTTGCGAAGACGAGAAGAATCTACCTAGATGTGTCCTTAGCCAGGTCTGTTTCCCTTCCTGTTCTTGTGTTGGATTTTTTGTTGGAAAGGAAAAAAAAAAAAAATCAAGTCCACGAGGGATTCTTATTTATTTGACAAGCATTATGGACTGATAATCATGTTGAAGTGTAATATTTGATCGCATGCTAAGCTCGCTTAAACCAAAGGAGTGTGTCCTCTTCGTCAAGGCTTTGCACATGACCCAAATGAATGATTGTTAAATCTACTGAATGTCATTGGGCGGCGTAGGAAAAAGTGAACTTGCACTATAGACGAAAATACGTCCCACCGAGAAAGACAAACACAATTGAATGAACCCGATAATTAAGTCCGAATATGAGACAGGTGATCGAAGCTATTAGGCAAACTCCAATGCTCCATAGAATATGTCTAGACACTTAATATGCAACTTGCTCTCACAATCTTCACTGAAGTGTTTGAATCACCATGTGCAGCCCGGCGGTAGCCTCGGTATCTAGGCGATCTACCTCATGTACGCTATTGTGGTCGTAGGCTATGAACATGTGACATAAGAGCCATGCTATTGTTGTTGGAAATGTATGAATGTAATAAAATGACTTGTAAAATCAGACATCGGGGTTATTTGTCCGACGTTCGGAGAGCCACGGAAGACATTATGCAACTATTATCTAAGGCTGATTAAGTCACACAAACAACAAGATATAAAATATTCACAGGACCCAGAACTCTGGTGACCTTGTGTCACGTGTTTATATATCCTGAAATGCGAATTTAAATTAGTTTTACTGTTGGGTTTCATGAAGAAGTTGATTCTTCCTTCAGCCCTCTTGATACACAGACATTGTGCTGCACATATTATGCAGCAGGGCTGTAATTATAATATATATTAGAGGAGACAAATCCCTCCCCAGCATTCAAGTATGCTCTGAATGCAGCCCCCCCCGCACCACAATGTGTCTCACATACATACATTCTTCAATCTCTGCTTCCTGTTTGTTTTGGATCACAACTATTTGTGTTTTTCCCGTATGAATGCTTGCAAGATGCCTTCAGTCATTGTTGAAGTGCATGTGGATTCCTTAAGCTTGTGATTAATAATCCCCTCAGGCTCTCAAATGCATTGATTCAATCCACGATCTTTTTAATCTGCTATCACGTAAATCCCAATGCTCATTTTCAGATCTCCTGATACTTGTCTCATCTCAACGCCTGCGTCGCCGTGCCAATCCACAGTGACCCCTCTCGTTATGGCTTTATAATAACGGAGGCTCCTCCTCCCAGGCTTCGCTCTCGGGGGCACAGGGGCATTGTTGGTCTATGGACAGAACTATTTCAGTTCCTACGAGGTAATATTAGAGCCCACTTTCCATCAACCTACAACCCCTGTGTGATATAACACAAGGCTATTTTCAGCCGGGCTGCAGTGGAGATAGGATGAGGAAGAAAGGGCACGACTGGCTGCTACGCTGATTCTTGGTACCTCATTATATCTCTTTTGGGAGCAGAATAAAAGGTGCAGTGCCCAAATTTAAAGAGGAATTATTTATATAGATAATCTATTTATATTTATAAAAAAAAAGGGTAACTGATGGATTTTACAACTATACAATATGAACAAGAGTCAAGTTGGACACATTTTAAGATAATTAAAACATCTCATCTGACATATATTTCTTTTGGTTACTGAGCCCTGAAGCAATGTGGTACTTAACATTAAACTATTTTTAAACAAGGTCATGATTAAATGTATCACTGCAACATATCTTCTCCTTTTTACTCTCTAATAGGATTCCTGCAACTCGATATCATCCATCCATCCATCCATCCATCCATCCATCAGCAGACAAATGAACCTGGATTCAGTTTAATAATTTATTAAATACAGCATATTACACTCAGTTTGATTATGTGCATATACTAGTACTTATACCATAATTATCTTTTTTTAGTTTAAAATCTTATTGCTGCATGTTAACCCGAATGTTTTTTCTTTTCCATTCTTCTTTTCATGGGGTGTATAAAATGAGATGCAGCATCCTACGAAAAACACACAAAAACGCCGTTTTGTGCTACAGATTTGTGTGTGTGATGTCAACCGACGGGTTTCATGGACGTGACGACGTGGAATCGGACACATGCTACTCGATGGAACACGCGGCAGAACGAACGGACACGGGAGAAAATTCCAGAATAGGAAGTCTAAAAAAATGCCCCATGCAGTGCATAACTGAAAGCCTGGCGGAGAGTCCGATCTGCTTGTTTCATCGATGCCAACTCATACACGGTAGCCAGCTCCTTGATCATTGTTGGCGAAACGAAGCAGAACGTCCAACCGCAGGTTCCATTAGCGATACTGTGCATCTTGTAAAGCCCCACGAGAAACGTTCCTGTCTGTCCTCCTGTGTGCAGGACTGCATTCACATCTCTGAATCTAGCACCCGTTTATTTACATACAGAACGAAACGTTTTCCCAAAAGAAGACCTCATGGAATTCATATTCTTCTCTGTCCGGCCTTTGGAGTATACGTCGATACATCGGATGCAATGAAGTGCTTTTGCATTAAGGAATTAGAGGCCTGGTAGTAGCAACTGAAATAAAAGTGCGATTTCACATTCCTCGTCATTAATTAATAATTTACGATTAGAGCTATTTGGTGTGCATAAAGGTAGGATGTGGAAAGAATACAAAGTGCATGCAGAAGACGGGAAGAAAATATATTACTGTGTGTCAACATTCGGAAACAGTTTGACGCTTTGGGACACTCGGGAGGAAGATCGGACGGCGAGGAGACGTGTTGCTTGGTTCGAAAATGTAACGTTATATTGGACAACTCCTGCACGAAGCAACGAGAACAAACAAGCACGACGTTAAAAAAAAAGGAGGGGAAACAGCTGCCTGGCTGTGCACCGACTGCACCAGAAACAAGTTGCCATCTTACTTCAGGAGCTTTGGGTTCAAATTTAACAAGAGATCGCACATGATTTCCTGATCCGACTCTCAGCTGTGGGGAAAAGTCCTTAAAAATGTCAAACTGTTCCTTTAAATGATGAGAAAAAGGTCCAAAAAACAAGGAGGAGTGAGTAAAGAAAATCCCTGAGGGGCTAAAATCCTACTGATAAAAGTACTTAAGGATACGTCATGAGTAACATGGTTGACTCTTATGTACAGGATTCATTTCAAAATAAAAGTAATTGCACACGGGTAAAATATTTCTTTTTAGCTAACTAACGCAACTAAACAAGATGGGCATCGAATCAGTTTCAACATTGTCGCTTTTTTTTTTTTTTTTAATAATAAATACACCTCAGCGAGTGTGACTACAAACACTGACTAGTTGGTTTTATGGAGGAATAAATAAATTGATAAATTGAAGTTGAATGTAGCGCAGGCACTGCGTTCAATCAGACGGGCCTTTCACAAGGAGAACAGAAGATTTGTTTTTGTTTGTGCCTGGAGGGAGAATGGGACGGAATGATGGAGGACGGAGATAAAAAGAGTCAATGGAAGGAAGGAAAAATGGCAGAATGGGATTAGGTGGAGAGGGAAGGAATGATGGATGGATGGAATGTAGCAAGGATGGATGGAGGGCAGGGATGAAAGAGGGACAAAGGAAGGAAGTGATTAGAAATGTGACGGATGGAAAGGATCAAACGATGCAGGAAAAGGTGGATGACACGGATAAACAATAGAAGGACAAATGGAGGAAAGAGGAAAGGAGGAGGAGAGAGGGCGGATAACGAGGAGGAGCACTTGGCTGAGTTCCCCTCTCAGGAGAGGTCCTGTAGTCGGCTGCCTTGTTCGATGACGGCCTTCGCAAACTGCTTGAAGACTCGGTCCATGTAGGTGCTCCGTCTCGGCCACAGGCCCTCCAGAAAACCAATATGGCCGCCGTGACAGGTGATGAGCAGCGCCAGGTTGGGATTCTGCTTCACGGCCTCCACTGGAATGGCTGCAAACACCACAAGCATTCATGGTGTCAGAATTGTAGTATGTCGACTTTATCTGCCCTAAGAGTGAAGAAGGAACCAGCACAGCACGAACGACCCTGCTGTCGGTGACTTTGCAGTTGTAAAACAGGTTTAATGGGCGTGTCGAGACGATATCTCACCGTGAGACGGGGAAAAGACGTCGTCAGCAGCATTCAGACAAAGCATTGGCACCTGCACAGATTTCAGCCTGTGGACGGGACTGGCATCACGGTAGTAGTCGTCATTCGTAGGATAACCGAACATTATGGAGGTGAACCTCTCATCAAATTCTCGAATGGTCCTTGCCTGTAGGGACCAGCAAGGGGGGGTGGGGGTGGGGGGGAGTCGACTGAGCTCCGGGTTTAATTCAACATGATTGCGTGTGTGTCGATGTAGATAATCCCTACCTTCATGACATGGTCAATGTCGTAACACTTTTCAAGCACCGGTCTGTGTCTGCAGCGGAGAGAGGAGAATCAGAATGTCACCCGCTGCTGTCGGGTGACATTCTGCTGCTAAAATATGCTGACAAGGTTGTCAAAACAAAATGTAAAAATCAGGCTCAACTTGCACTTCAAAGTAACGAGCGTGCCTTCGTAGTACACCCAGGTTAGTATGTATATTGGAGTGTACTGTGAGTATAATGCTTATTACCATGTTTTAAAGAGTAACTGACCCCCCCGAGGGTGGGCGTAACTCCACTGCTCACTTCTGAAACATCTTTAAGTAACTTGGCATTGGGCTGAGAAGGGGGAGGGGATGTGTGAGAAAGGAGTTGGATGTCACCCTCCTCACCCTCGCTCTGGATGAGGAGGGTGAGGAGGGGGCTGGGTGTCTGGTTGGTTGATGAAGGCCGTCACCCTACATCACCTGCCCCCAGATTGATTGCAAAAGCCGGATTCATGTCACTTTATGTGGAATTCACATACTAACAGTTGGACATGAACCCGTCAGGGACACTCCTAACTATCCATAGTTTGGTTTTCAGCCGGGGGGGCTCAGTTACTCTTTGAATGGCTCGGTTGTTTATCTGCCCTAAAATACAACGGCGCTAATGAATCCCGGGAAATGTACAAAACAAAAACCTCTGATCAGCATGTAAAATGTAATTAATACATTAAACTCAGTTATCCAAGCTCCCAAAATGCTAATCCCCCTGGCGCTGGCAGTGAGTTAGCGGCGGCGTTAATCCCGCTCTGGCCCCGGCTGACCTGTGCACAGAGGCCTGTAGGCAGCTGGTGAGGTAGGAGTTGAAGAGGAAGCGGTCCAGGGGCTTTTCCAGCGAAGCGGTGCACTCGAATACATCCCAGCCCGCTGAGAAGACTACGACCCCTTTCAGGCAGGTCTGCCGGCCCTTGCGCCCCAAGTAGTTGGCCAGCATCATCCTGGAGGTGGCGGACGGGAGGAAGAAGAGAGGGATTCTTTACATCACGTATAGTATAGAAAAAACATCCTCACACTTAACGGCTGTCAACACATTTCAGCACTGACATGCTCAAACTGACAGTTGATGTATAGAATAATCTGTGCTGGTTTACATCAAAGCTATTAATATTCCTTCTGCTTTGGCATTCTGGGATTCGTTAGAAGTGTCTGCCGGCGGCTTCATTACCCTCCCATGGATACTCCGGCAGCCATGACGGGAGCAGCTTCGTTGCTCCTCTGGATGTGCTCGATAACAGTCTCCAGGTCCTCTGTGTTGGCAGCACAGTAGGTCCGTGGCGTCTGGGCGGGACAGGACGACAACGCTGATCATTTAAATTCAATTCTTTCCATTTACAGTTAGTTTCCGAAGCTCCTCCCACAATTTAATTGTGGGAGGAGCTTCCCTCTCTTATAGTTTGGACATTGCAGTGAAACAGCATAACTTACTAATTTCTCTCATAATACATAAACTATAACATACTATAATACTAGAGGAGGTATTTCTACTGCAGAGGTAACGACAGTGAAGTGCATTAGGCTCTTTACAAGGTCTTGATATAGGCCAGGAGCACTGAGGACACCGTATGAGGCAGCAGGCATCCTTCACACAGTGGGTCATTCTAAAGCTCCGACCCGTTTACACAATGCACAATATTCACAGCAGCCGGCCACAGAGAAAACACTCAGAGGAGCGTACCAATACTAAATCATTTGCATAGAATATAGCACAATTCCCACAGGAAGTGAGCGTTGCCAGGGTTACAGAGGTCCTACTTGTGTGTTTAACAGAGTAAAATTGAGACAACTAAATCCCCGACATGACCTGGAATAAGAAAAGAAAACGTGGCAGCACCTGAGATTGTGCCGCAGTGTTTCATGTGTTTATCCGCTGATGAGAGCGAGCGGACAGAAGCCGACCAGCAGGACACAAACCAGCCAGTGATTCCGATTTACACCCGCCGAGACGAACAATCCTCGCCTGTAATGAAGCTCCGTTTGTGCTTCGGATGAGATCTCTGTATGGTAGTGATGGTATGATTAGATCTGGGCGATACAGCTGTCGATTAAAGAAGGAGCCTCTGTTGCCGGAGCGGGAACGTGCAGGCTGGGAGGAGGGCGATAAACCACAGCGGGCATGCTATGTTCCGTCGCTTTTGTTGGCTAAATATACCCGGATGTAAGAGGACAGATTAAGTCAGGTGTCGGAACCGCACGTGCTCTGCCAGGTCAGATTTCTGTGGCATTAAAATCTATCTGCCTGCAACTTAATCCCCGCTGTGCAAGAACATTGTCTGAGCTCCGTCCTCTTTGGGTCGCTGTGGGCCCTGCGACATGTGCACAACAGACAAACTGTCATCTCGTGATCACGTCTGTCTTTGGGAATACAGACACAACAAATGACGGGTTGTCAGTCTTACCAGAAGCGTTTCACCGCAAACCCCTCGATTGTTGAATACCACACATCTG
>CAAKHC010013279.1:18772-34351 GCA_901007825.1 Macroramphosus scolopax
GAGGGGGGGGGGGGGGGGGGGGGGGGGGGGGGGGGATGCTTAAAACACATACTGCAGCATAGACTCTGAAGCTGGTCTGGACAGAGCTGCAACGCTTGCACTGGGATAAGCTGTAATTCATTAAGCTACACAGACAGGGGCGAGGGGGGGGGGGGAAGATGCTGAGTTTGCCGGCTCTCTTCCCATGGCTCGCCAAATCTGGGTGAAAGAATTAGTGCAGAGAACACAAAAAAGGGCCTATTGGAGAGAGAGAAAGGGGGAGAGAGAAAAAAATGCTTCTCTCTGCAACTCTTCAAGCTTGTGCAAGGTTTGGCTATTTACAAAAGCAGCTCTTGTCAGAGCTTCACCGCCTACTTTCTCTGTGCACTTCACCTGAAATCACCCCGAACTTGTGGACACATAAATAAAAGTTACATCGGTATGCATCGGCTGTCGGTGTTGTGATTCGCCGGCTTGAACGTGTGCACGACAATGGACCCGAGCCAATGGTGTCCAGTGGAGACCACCCACCTATAGCCCAGATCCCGGCTCTGTTGGACCATGTGCAGGATGTAGGACTCTCGGCTGGTGCCGGTCAGACCGGGGAGAAGGAGAACTGTGGGTCTGGTTGCAGGGTCGGGGTGAGCAAGGTTGTCGTCATTATCAAACCAATCCAGAGAAATCTGTCCTCCATCTGCTGCCTCAATAAGCTCACTGCAAAGAGAAAGCGGGACACGCACCTCAGCAATGAGGATCTTTATAACCATCATGCAGTTTTTCCCCCATCAAGCATGCATAACCTAAAGTTGATCTACTTGCACATCTTACACATTCCAAGGTATCTTTTAGGATAGTTACTTCACTCGTCTGTCATGTTTGCACATCATATTTCCAGACTACCTCTTTAAGACACAAGCAGTTTCCTTCTAAGCTCCGATAGCTCAATCTCCTCCTCGTCCAATCACCATCTGTCACTCTCTTCTTCAGCCAATCGGCTGTAAGCTCTCAAACTTTCTCTCTCGGATGTCATTTCAGCACCATAAAGTTGTTGCCGCCTCAACCCCAGATGTATGACAATCTCCAATCAAACCCTTTGATCACACGTTGCCCCTCCATCCCAACATAGAGCTCCACCCCTCATCATATAGGAAGCAGCTAATTCGTCTCAGTCTCTTCTCGTGATTGAACGTTGTGAGACAAACAACCCTGTGTGCGTTCTTCCTCCTTCGACCTGATCAAAGTTAATGGTCTTGAGGTGTTTCCTCATTTGATAAAACAGCGTTTGGAATAATTACATCGTCTGCAATGAACGCTGCAGGATGTCGTTCAGCTGCAGGTGAAGTGAATATTTCAAGGTATTCATCTGTATTATTGACAAGAGGGGAATTGGAGATGAGAGTAGAACACGGCCTCATTCCCCCTGTGATCATCTTGTCAGTGTGTTTTTGCAACACACAGCAAGTTAAGAAAAGGAGGACGGCATTGCACCAGTGGAGTTTTATGGTCCATCAATTTCTAGGCTATACAACCCTACTGTGGCAGCTGAGGTCACTCAGTCCCGGTGCTATAGCGTTCGAAACCCTGCACGGCACACACACACTCCAGTTAGCAAACTTGGATAGAAGACATCAGCATGAAATTACAGAGCCGCCATGAAATATGCACCTGAGGCGAGACTTAACAGTCAGGGAGAGCCGGGCTAGAGTGACCAGGACACAAAGTGGGAGGGGACTAGGTGCTAATTCCCTGGTCGGACAAGAAGATGAGTGGAATTTCACCCGGACAGTCTGCAACACAGGATGGTTTTTATGGCGGCTCGTCATTATTGGATAGGGGAGAGAGGGAGGGGGCGATTTTACGAGACCTTCAGAAAAAGTGTCAATCTCCCCAGGTTTGATAAGAATCATGTGCACTAAGAGGGATACAGTCCCAGTGCATTATGGGAATGTCTCTTTAACACAACAGGAAGCAGGCAGTCAAAGCTGCCAGCAGCAGAAACGAGCCAAAACCATTTGATCAATTACCTAAAGTCGAAACATAAACAGATCCAGAGGCAATTAAATTCCACCGATTACTATATTACTGTACAATGATGATACGCACAGACTTTTTACTAAAGTCTTTACTCATTTAAAGGTGATTTATACTTAATATGAGACGTTTGTAAACAGAAATGCACCTTGCAACCAAACAAACATAGTTTATATACTCTTGGAACATTCATGAACATTGCTGGCAACTCAAATAAAATGAACAAGGAAGTAGAACGAATTAATGAGTAATGACTAATCATGGAAATTAAAGTCTCTCTTAATTAATTTCAATCTTACTTATGTATGCAGGGGGCAAGGAATGCACTGCGAATTAATCTTCGACAGCCTGTACGCTATCAAAGGGCAGGCGAGGCGGCCCGAGCCGGCGTCGTGGCACAAAAGATCTCTTTCTCCTCTGAGCTTTTGAGTCTTGGTTAAGAACAGGACTTGTTTCCAGTTGTGAAACTGGGAATTAATGGGGAAATCAAGAAATGGGCAACGGCCGTTTCTCAGTGACGAAGCTATTTTCTATTTAACTCTTAACAAATCTGTGCAAAGGGGGTGTTGAAAAAGTCTGCAGTGTTTCCACCTCACGTTGATGTGATTTAAAATGACAAAGGAAAGACAGCATCTGCATATTCAGTGCACTGAGTGTTATTACTAACTCAAATGTGTCACGCTCTTTGACATCATTTGTTTTTGTGGGTTCAAGCACACTTGAAACAGACTAAACACCTTTATGCATTCTGAAAGGGGAGGGGGGGGACTTGTTGGATGACATTCAAATTAGAACATATGTATGCAAGTCATGGCCCGGACTTACTTCCTGTAGACGACCCCAGGTTTGGCTGTGACGAAGGGTCTCAGCAGTGTTTGGATGCGGCTCTCCCAACACCAGAAGGTGGGGTAGTAGGTCTCTGACACTACCGGACATTGCTCCCTCAGAAAGTGGTAGAACTTCTTACCCCCCGAGATGAGCTGTGGTTTCTGCAGAACACAAATGACATGAGATACAAGTTTAGGAAAGGCACTGGCAAAAAAAAAAGGTTTCCTATTCTTTTCATGGGGTAAGATAACATTTAATAATCAGATCCTTCCTTGAAGTACAAACATTTCCAGCTCCATGTTAAACCTTATGTTGTAAAACATGTACAGACGTACTGTACATGCAGATTTGCATTTCATTTCATCTAACACTTACAGAAATAAATCCACACAGATATTCTGTTTTTGGTGACAACTTGCATGCAATAGAAGAGTGGTCTTGTGACCTTGGCAGAGCTTTGTTCTATCAACGTCGTTGAAAGAACAACGATGCTCAAACGATTAATTAAACAATCCACATGTTGCTACTTGAGTGAAATTGAAGTGTAGTAACGATTCTCCGCCACCAGGGGAGCACCGACATGTCTGGTTTACACGTACAGTAATGCTAGCTTAGCTTAACCTATGCTGACATCCGTTAAACTCATTGATGAGGATTGAGCAATGTAATTGCAATTACACTGCAAATGGATGAAATTGATATCAATTAAAAGTTTACACACCAATTCAAATATTGGCTTAAAGCATGAGTACCATCACACATGTACAGGCTTGTGTAATGTTAGCCCACCGGTCGGCATCTAATGGAGGTGAGGATGCTGCACTAAGAAATGCACAAACGCCGCCTGAATTGCACATAAAACACGAGTAAATGCTTGAAGAAAGCCTGTGAAACAAGCCGCTTGGATAATAAAAACACAAGTTCACGTTACCTTCGCTACTGAAATGAGATAGTAGCAGGTGTACGCTGCGCTGAAGCCCAGCACCAGAGACAGCCCGACTCCCGAACCGAACAGCCCAACTTTCACTTGATTTTCCAGATAATGCGACAGATCCCTTGTCAAAATGTTGAAATTGAAGTCCAGCGAGATCATTGCAATGTCCCTGTTAAACCCCGTGCAGCAAGGACAGCGGCCAGCTCGGTGGAAATTCAGCTGTGTCTGCCTGCGATCCCACTGTGAAGGAGACAGTCAAGGGGACCTGATGAGGGGGAGATGTGTGTGTGTGTATATGTAACAGCGAGCGGTGGCGCTCTCTGACCGGCTATCAACGGAGCCGCTCACAGTCGTCCCCTGCTGTCAACAGAGCCGATGTGCATTGTGCGCCATGCAAAGACATGGTCGCTAGAAAGATAGGCGATAAGCCAGATAGTAGCACAAACAAATTTGTTAAGACAGCATGAGCATCATTGAACTCCCTGTGTTTCTGGAAAGCTATTATGTCATGAAAGCTAGCAGTAAAACTGGATTATAAACAAGTGAAAGCCCCGGTGGCTTCTAATCCACAGGACACCTAAGGGATCACATGTGGGAATTAGTTTGTGGTAATTTAATTAACAGAAAATGTGTTTGTTCATGCTGTATGCGCAAGGCAACACCTGCATTATCTTGGAGCCATATCTTGTCGAAGGACAGAGTCCTAGTTGCATCATATACTGTAGGTCTGATTATTTCAGTCTATATTCTGCCTTTTTGTCATAGATTTTTGTTTAATACATACGCTCTAAGCAGAGAGAGGGAGCCACTGAGACCCCATTCCTCTCACATATTGAGTATCTCTTGATAAGGGACATATTTTGCACAGTTTAGGACATTTTTCAATGTTAGTAAATATGAATACAAGTCTGCCTCAGCTCCTGACTTTTGAAGCCGATACAGGATATATAATGAATGTGCTTCAAATAGGCTAATTATTTTGGTTATGATATTCATTCATCTAATCTATAAGTATATTTGTACAGAGTCAGGGTGTGCCAGTGGAATATTTTTTCAACAGTTAGTTAAGATAGATTATAAGTGATAATAATAGAAAAACATTTTGCAATAGGATCACACCAGCAACAACAACAGTCAACATGTTGATGTAACGAACAATGAGGTACTCAATAGACATAGGTCGGAAAATACCCATCTTCAAACTTCACCTTAAACTCAACTACACACTTGTTAAGTTTCATTGCTTAATACAAATGTGGTCCAGGGGTGTAAATAAGCGGGGCAATGGACCCTTGCCTACTTCCTACCCCCCTACTTCTGATGCCCTTGCTCAGACCAATTCCATTTAATATTGATCTCGACTACACTGTCTTGTAAAGTTTCATTACTGTATCTTTGCCTATGTGATCAAATCTGTCCTCAAACATGAAGACAGATAGACTTATAAAACCTTTCTAAATACTCAACAGCATTGTGGTAGTTTCTGCTATAAAAGGTAGTACCTAATATCAAGTATAATTCATTATATTGTGTTCAAGTGAGAAATTAATATAACTATTTACTAATACCAGCTGGTGTTGTTAGACACATCTGTGCTGCTGCTATGACATAACAAGAACTTGTGTATAAGTTCAGCCTATTTGCTAGATATGGTTAAATATTATTCTGTGGTTGTTATTAAATATATCTGGCTAATACATTTAGCCTCATACAGTTTCAACATGCATTTAATCAGACAAAATTGACATTCTCCAAAGAAACAGTTCCAAACTATTTTTCCACAAAATAAACCATTCAATGTGTTGTGGGTAACGTTCTTTTTTGTAAAATAAAATTGTAAAGCCCTTGTAAATTTGATGACATTTATAGATGGTGAGTTTTGATCGGCTGTATCATCTGGCAAAACCATTTTACAGTAAATTCATAAATGTTAGTTGAGATGGGAACTGTCTGCACTGAGCAGACGCGCATGCGCACCGCTGGAAGGACTCGTGCATGTGCTTGTTTTCGAATCCTCGCGTCTTCGTGCTTTGTCGTCTACCTCCGAAGCTAGTTGTTGCTCGTCTGAGGTCTGAACGATGATTGACAATAATGGCGATGCGTTCCTTCTGAGTTGGCTCTAGAGAACCATCTCCGGCTGACAATAGGAACATCTCAGATGGATCTTCAACAACATACACAACAACAACAAGGATAACCAACATACAAAAGGACTACAACGACAAATACTTGCTAGCCAGTCGAGGTTTATCTTGCTAACGCTGTGTTAGCTAGCAGTTGGGTTTGCTAGCTTGCTAAGTTTAGGAGGTTAACGTTAGCTTTCTTGTGAGTGGGGGAGAAGGGGTGCAAGCTTTTGCTGAGACTTGGTAATGTTAGCAATGTGGCTACTTAATGAGCTTTCTCAGAGGCAACACCGATGAGGCTTTGGCGTGTAGTCTGCTTGTGAGAATATTTTTTAAAAGAGCCTAGCTAACTTGGCTAACAGGCTAGCTTTGTGCCAGTTTCAGTCTTTCCTGTCTGGACTTGCTCGCACTTGCATTTGGGAACTATCCACCAGCTCGCCGATAGCTAGCTATCAGAGGCTACCTGCTTGCTAACTTGTAAGGTTTGCTGTGGCATTCCGAATTTCTTTCCGAAATGACCACCGGGAGGAATAACCGGGCGATGATGGAAGGAGTGGGAGCGAGAGTGGTTCGCGGACCTGACTGGAAGTGGGGGAAGCAGGATGGTGGAGAGGGACATGTTGGCACCGTCAGGAGTTTTGAAAGTCCAGAGGAGGTGGTGGTTGTCTGGGATAATGGGACGGCTGCCAACTACCGTTGTTCTGGAGCATACGATGTGAGGATATTAGACAGTGCTCCCACAGGTAACTTTACTTTTATTTTTTGCCAGCATTTACAGACTCATTACTCTTCACTTAAGTTACCCAAGATAAATACGTTTGCACAACATGCAAGCCAGTAGTCCGTTATGTCTTGTTTTCTTTTGTTGGCCTCAACAAAAGAAATGTAGGTAGTAGTTGTTTAGATGTCTCAATGTTATCGTTTTCCAATACAAATGACCACGCAGAGTTTGTTGAAGAAACATGCAGGCTGTAACATTAAATCCCCGGATGCAGCAACTACGTCCTAGTTATTCTATGGGGTCTACCACTAACAGCATCTTGTCTATCCTGATTTATACACGAACACTTATAGACATTCTGTTGGAGTGTAATTGTGAAAGGTCTGTGTGCAAAACTTGCAAATGTATGTGGGATTTACAACATACTTACAAGTTTTTAGCATGAATACATTGTCAGCATAGCTCCTGTGACAAAAGCTTGTTGCATATCGAGAAAATTATTTTATCTCCAACAACACCTTTGGTCTGATATGTAAAATTACCTCAAATGTACTGCTGGTACAAGTCTATGCAGGAATGGTAAATCACCCTTTTGCTGTTGTTTAACTTGATCTTTCACCATCTGTAATAGTATAGCATCCCTGCCTTACTACACTTTTCAATCTGCATTACACACATCAACTTCATTTGTTTCCCTAAAAATGTACATGATAATGTACTTATGAAACAAGGATTTGTGATTTTCTTTCATTTTCATAACTGTAAACCATTCATATTTTTGCAAACTTGTGTAGCTGCATGAATAGTAGTACAGATTACTTTGCATTTGGAAGAATTCTTAAATACCTAGGAGTTAATCTTTTGGCACAGATAGTGTATAATTTGCTAATAGTAAAATGTGTCTGTTACTATTGCTGTACGCACATTAAACCTCACTTTTCTGAACTTTGAATATTATTCCTGCCTTTCAGGCATCAAGCATGATGGAACCATGTGTGACACCTGCCGTCAACAGCCCATCATTGGTATTCGATGGAAATGTGCTGAGTGCACCAATTACGACCTCTGTACAACCTGTTACCATGGAGACAAGCATCACCTGAGACATCGGTTCTACAGGATCACCACCCCAGGCAGTGAGAGGTTGGTTAACCTAGCAGCATTTGTCATAAGCGTGGTTAATATTACACCCACCTATGTAAAAGAGAAACAAGGCAGCCAGGTAATCCCTAGCTCATCAGTGTGATTGAGTGTTCTACCCTATTACTCCCTTAGTTTGGCTTTTAATGTGTGTGTGACATTTCAGAAGTCTTTTGTTTGCCCTGCCTCTCAGGCAGACAGAATCTATGTCTATGCTTCCAGCTCTCAGTTGCCAGGCAACTACCCTGCCTGGTTTTAAGATTCAGTCAGGCCTTTTAAAGAAATTACACCAGTATATCCCATATAATAATTTCACAGCTTATTGAAATATGTTTTTGTGTTTGTGTCCTAAGAAGGCTGCATCGCAATGACATGCAAAGTCAAGACCCATCTAAAATCCTGTTTTGAAACCAACTTTAAATTGTCAGAACTTAGATTTAATAGATATGACTGAAAACCTTTCAGTTCATTGTTGTGTAAAGTAGCACTCTGTGAAGTATACGTCTATAAGTTGTATCTAAGTGTGTTCTAGAAATTAGTTAAACACATAATGAGGTCAGGGTATCATATGCTTAGAGGGAATTTTGCTCACATGTGGCAATTTAATTTGCTTTTCAGTTATTATCTGACATTTAAGTTACGGTCCACTACATTAATCCAACCAACCTCTCCCTCACTTCTTATGTCTGAAACACTTTCTATAGGAAAATTGTTTGAGGTGTGGTGTGTGTGGGAAGGGAATATATTGTTACAAGTTAATTCTTGTACAGATGGGATAACCTGAAGTTATTGAAGCTTTTCTTGGTTCATTCACAAATTCTTTAAGAAGAGACAAAAGAAGTTCATGAGGTGTTACAAAAGCAAACATTCAGACATAATTACGTTCTCCAAGGAGGTGATAGTTTCACCCACATCTGTTGGTTTGCCTGTCGGAACAGGAATATGCACAAACCAAAAAGCTGATTTTCACAAAGCGTGGTGAAGGGGTGTAGCTTGGCATGTAGAGAACCCATTTTTGAGAAGATCTGTATAACATAACAAAAAGGGCATTTCTTTATATTTACCTTGACATAGGTATGCTGTCTACAGTGTCCTTCTAGATGGTTAATGATTTCACTTATTGGTGAGATTGCATTCTAGAAGAATTCCTCAAGAGAAATTGCTTTGTTGGCACACGTCACTACAGTGATGATGCGTCATCTATTTCAAGCCAATTTCAACCAAACACCAGTTTAGTAAAGGGGCACATGGCCCAACAGCTGTCCGCCTTTTCAACTGAATACAACCTAATTTCCCCTGAGATCGACATTGCATTATGCATGATGGGTGCTGGAGGTCTCCCCAGCTCATATGGTTGTACCAGTTTGGTGGGTTATTTTGTTACACCACATTAGATTCTTTCACTAACTGCTGGGGTGGGCGTGGTTAGAGGCCAAGAGTTTGCATTGGTTAGACCGGCTCTGCCCACCCGTCATGTCTACCATCACATTGTTGCTTTATGGTTAGAGCTCTGCCATCGCCTGTTTCATCGCTTCGTAGCTTTGCTGGAGTTAGACTGCAGCTCACAGAATTATTGTAAAGACATTGTTATTGAATTGAGATATAATGATCGAAAAAACTTAACAACCTGCTCTGCATTTGCATGCCATGATCATTGGGTATGGATAGAAGGGAAGGAATTTGCAGTAAAGTAGAAATGCTTTGCTGTTACACGAATCACTTTTATTCAAAATGTTTCAACTTAACATCCGAGTCTCAATTACACACACACATTCTTGTTCCTTAAATTTTAGTACAGGAAATGTAAATGGCGTTGTTGAAGGCAGTAGAACGAGCATTAGATTTAGCTGAAAGTATGAAAAAGATTGTCAGCATCAGTAATCCCAGGCTCCTGGTGTTATTTGAATTTCATTTTTCGGAATCTGGCATATCAATTTATTAATGCTCAGAGAGCTTTAAAAACGGTCGTCTTGAGTACATGGTTGATACAGCAAATTATATGCTGTCCAATTTGATTAATATAATTACACACTGATTCCAGAGCAGTAGCGACATGAGGTAAGGGAATGTAAGAAAGCAGGATAGCTTCAGTTAGGGTAAGGGGATAGTTTATAATGTATTTAATAGGAAAAAAGAGTGATTGCTAAATGTAAAACATGCACCTTTAAATATCTTTCTGACTGAGTCACTTAGCTGATTAAAATCCAGCCCAAGTCAAATTAAAAAACATCAACTGTCTCTGTGGGAACTTTTTGTTTTTATCTGTGCAGAGTACTTTTGGAGTCACGTCGCAAGTCAAAGAAAATCACAGCCCGAGGGATCTTCACTGGTGGTCGGGTGGTGAGAGGAGTGGACTGGCAGTGGGAAGATCAGGATGGAGGCAATGGAAGGAGAGGAAAGGTAGGTTACCACCTAGAAAAGGAGTGGCTTTAATGGACTACCAGACGCTTGTTGGGCCTGTGCTTGCAAAGATGCCTCTGTCTTTACTCTTTTCCATACAGTGAAAAGCATATGATCATTGCAATAATGTAAAACAAAAACCTTAAAGGGGTGATACCTATAACAAATTAGATTTGTACAAAAAATAATCAAGGAAGTCAGCTTAGTTTGATTTGATATTGTACAGTTATGTGACTAATAAAACCTTGGCAGTCAGTTCACCTTGGTGAGTCTGTAAGACACAATCAGAACACACGCTGTAAAAATAAGCTGTGTGATGTTGACTACAAAATACAACACTTTATCAGCTTTAAGTTTCAGCTTCACTTTCCATGAGTCAAAGAAAAAATACTTAACCCTGTTGTTATAAACCAACAGCTATAGTTAATAAACAAGACTAGGTGGAAGATATAGGATGATGCATTCTGTTCTGAACCCAAGGATTTACAGAAGTGTGTATACCATGTTATTCCTGGGTTTCATTCAGCTGAGTCCTTTTCATCTTTACTGACACTTTAAACAGATTTCCTTGCTGCAGGTTCTTCCAAGATTAAATACATATTTATAACTTAATACAGTGTCATATGGGCTGCATTTGTTGAGCACTGCCCGTTTAGATTTACACTGTAACTGTAGGCAAAGTACTTGTCTTTTGGCTCTGGTCTAGGCCCAAGAATGTTTTAATTTAAGAGTTCCTTCTGGCAATTTAAAAACTTAATTTTGCTGTGTTATGTAATGGCAATTCTCTTTACTGTTTTATGATGCTGAAGGCAATATGCTCTCCAGAAAACGCATTAAATGTCCTGCAGCTTAGATGTTCCATTAGTTAAGCAAGAATATTAACTCATAAGCCCCATTTATCAACCTTTGGAGGGGCCTGAAAATAATTTATAACATCTGTATTTACTAAGGCAAAGCTTTTAATTAAAGTATTAATTTACTCCACTGCAGTTCTTCTCTTAACAAATTCCCAGTCTTATGCTTTGTGTTATGCTGCTTTTAATATAGAGAGAATAATCTTATATGAAAATTGAGACATTATTCTTACATTTAAATAGATTTTCCAGTCCTCCATTCATAGCTCATTACTTTTTTATGTCTGTAAAACATAGTTTTTTCCTTTGACTTATAGTGCCCTTCAAAATTGTTTAAACCAAGAGAAAAGTTAATTTCACTGACACTTAATTAGGGAATGTGCTTGTCAAACCTGAGGGCTGCTGCGAACCTAAAGTCAGGACATTTAATGGTGCTGTTCACAGTGAAAATTCAAGAGACTACCAAACAATAAGAGTGGTGGTTGATAAGTTAGATTAAAGCATTCTTTGAGATTTGCAAAACTTGTCCCAACTGGTGAAAGAAGTGCAATAAAAGGTTTAACACCAAGTGGCCTTTGGCTGTTGAAGCAGACCGTGTCAGACACCCTTCAAGCGGAGGAGACCTGGTTGAAGTTCAGCTTGTGTCAGCAGTCATACACCTTGCTTATATATCTTGGAGCTAGCCAGTAAATTGCTTACTTGTTCCAGAGTTGCTGTTCTGCAGCAACTCTGGAACCAAGTAAAGCAGCTATCGTTTGACGGCTGTCAGTGAGAAGATCAGCAAAGAAGCTCTTCCGTTAACGTTCTTTGTTTATGCTTAAAACAACACAAAACAGATTGTTTTCAATGTGTCCTTATCTGTCTTCCTCATCTGATCCCTCCTCTTCCTCCACAGGTGACAGAGATTCAGGACTGGAGTGCAGCCAGCCCTCACAGCGCTGCCTACGTACTGTGGGATAATGGGGCCAAGAACCTGTACAGAGTTGGCTTTGAGGGAATGGTGAGCAAACATTCAACATCCCCGCCCCCCCAACCGCACACAGACACACAGACACACACACGCACACACACAGAGTCCCTCAAAAGATCAGCTGCCAGGTGGCTTTTGTGTTTGACCGCAGGGCTGAGGCTCTTTCTTTGGCTGCCAGGCCTTTGTGTGAGCCACACAGCCAGCATGGGTAAGGCACCATTGTACAGGCAGCTGGAAGTGGAAGATATCTGCATGATAAAGGCAATCTGTTTTCTATGCTTTTAAGGGAAGAGAGTGAACATGGAGGTCAACTTTAGAGGATGGGGGTTTGTTGCGGGTGCAGCTACACACGCGTCTAAAATGAAATGCATCTTTCTTATTGGATGAGGCTGCCCTTGTCTTTTATGAAAGAGGCCAGTCGGGTTTCTTATTTGCATAACAGATTTGTCCTTTTGTTATTCTAACAGGTTGAAATGATTTGTTGAGGAAGGTAGGGGACATATGTTTGAGCATTGAAGAAATCTGAGTTTAGACTGCCCACCCTGGAAGTTTTAATTAGTGTCTTTATTAAGATGGCGGGCATATCCTAGAAAGAAATACAAAAGATTCCAGCATCGTGTGTGTTAAAAATTCAGCATGTGAGGCCTACACCCTTTTCTGTTTTGGTTTATCTGCTGCTTCAAGTTATTCTTAGAGCAGAAATTACAATGTTTTAGTGAGCTTTACAATCTGTGCAGTACAAAACCTTCTGTTCTTAGACCCTCGGTTAGAGTAAGGAAACATTAACACAAAAAAAGAAACATAAGGAACTTCAGGAAGAGCCAAAGAGGTTTCATGTACAGACCGTGAACAACACAGAATACAAAATGCAGTGGCAAAATATCTGTTCAATGTTATGATATACATTTTAAGACTGGAGATCCAGAAGGACAAAAGAGCAGCTAGAAGTGTGGCAAGGTGGTACCTGCACCATACAGCCTCCTCCACCATAGTGACCTGGACAGGCCACACAGAGAATGTGTGATGTCACAAATCATCTTACGATCAATCGTGTCCTGCTCGCTGGACACGGTGAGATAGACTCGAGTGAACTTGTCCTCAGGACTTAAGTGTTCCATCACAACAGAGGAATGCTTGCTTTGCCTCACAATGATCTCTGCCCTCTAACTCTGCCACAGTGGTTGCGCATCTGAGTCATCACAAATGATGTGACACTTTCTCTCTGTAGCAACGAAGTGTTTCATTGTCCTGTCTTATCCCTAGGGCACTGATGTTGTTGGTATTCAAGTCAAATACACTGCCTCTGCAGCGTGAAGTGTGTAAATTCTCAGTTTCATTATTCATGATTGTGCCCCTCCTCTAATGGAATTGCCCTGGGTTTTTATCTTTTCTCTCGCAGTCGGATCTGAAATGTGTTCAGGATGCCAAAGGAGGTTCATTTTACAGAGACCACTGTCCTGTTTTAGGTAAGTAAGCCAGTGATCTGTGTCCACCGTCATTATTGCACCAATTCTCTCACCTATCATTGTGGTGCAGTGAATTCAAGGACATTAGGGGAGTTTCAGGTTTAGTTAATTATGTTGTCCACAAGATGGCAGCAGCACATTGTTGCCTCGCCGCCAAACTAAAGTACAGATGCCTCCATGCATTGGAGTCGAAGTATTCCAAGAGCTACTGGAATGAATCAATTCCCTTGTATCATATTAGCCGGATATTTAAGTATCTAATTAGTTTGATCATTCATACATAGCCAAGCTTATTTTGTGTATTCCATACAGAACAATATAACCTTAGTTTATTTATGTTGTTACCACAGGGTAACCACAAAGGTTTCTCTGCAGTAGTTACCCTGTTTATATCTTTACTTCTGACAACTCATTTGCAGACTTTTAATCTTCATATACAAATAATTTTTGATACATTTTTAACAATGTAGTGAAGAGAACTAAGTTTGACCTTTATCTCTAGGTGAACAGAATGGCAACAGAAATCCTGGCGGTCTTCAGATTGGAGACCTGGTTAACATTGACTTAGACCTAGAGATCGTCCAGTCCCTCCAACATGGCCACGGGGGGTGGACAGACGGCATGTTTGAGACTCTCACCACCACTGGCACCGTATGTGGCATCGATGAAGATCACGATATCGTGGTTCAGTATCCCAGTGGGAACAGGTGAGTCTTTAGATGGATTGACTTGTATTTAATGGCTCCTTGATCCCCAAATACTCTGTGTGACGGTTCAGAGCTCATATTTATATCATGAATTTGTGAATAAATTAGTATTATTTCTTAATTGTGTTCATTTCTGTATTGTCAGATGGACATTCAACCCAGCAGTGCTGACAAAAGCCAATGTAGTGCGCAGTGGTGACGTGGCAGCTGGGGCGGAGGGAGGAGGTTCCCAGTTCCTAGTGGGAGATCTGGTCCAGATCTGCTATGACATTGACCGCATCAAGCTGCTACAGAGAGGCCATGGAGAGTGGGCTGAGGCGATGCTTCCTGTAAGTGCTTGGAACTGCTTTTACTGATTTGTGCTAAATCAAATATGAAAACATAAAATGCCATAGTTTGTTTTTAGGTTCAGAGTTAAAGAAAGCGCTGCAGTTCCAGTTGGTTCAGTCTATACATTATAGAAGATATGCCTTAAGGCACACAAGGTAGAAGAAAGTCAAAGTGCAGCTGCCATTTCCATAATAAATGTTTGAATGTGATGTACTGCGAAGAATGTGCATCGCTTACTCAATGCAACTTCAGTGTGTGCTTATATGGACGTAATGATATGTTGGATCTTCTGGACCTTCGCCTGCCGAGACCGTTATTGCATAAATATTATTCGTGGCTTATTATGAGGCTTCGTAGGTGCCTTTCTCATTGTTTATCTGTTGGTTGGTTGGTTGTCATGAAAAGGGGATGGATGTCAACGCTGTTGTGATTGTATCTTCTAATGTTTTGCATTAATCGAATCACAAGAACCGCAGCAACCGTGTTGTATTTTCAAGAGGCTTATCAGTCGGTTACACATTATACCTTCCACACATTTGACGAAGGTTTAATGTGATATGACATGATATGATATGACCTTATGGTGATCTTAAGGTTAATGAGCTTGAGATGAATTCATTGATTATTGACTATTAGAAGTGTATGTCTGTATGGGGTCAACTCATTATCAAGGTATTATTACGTAAAAGATTGAAAATTAGACAGTCAACTGGACTGTTATGAAGGTGAGGACCACTCATCTTGACGAAGCCTCTTGGATGAGAAACAAAAGCTCTTAGAATCTAAACTCCATTCAAGTAGTTTCATTCCAACTCGATGAGGCGATTTGTGTTTGGACACCAATCTTTGCTGTTCGGTATTAAAACCATCTGTTTTATTAAATCTTTCATTTTGACTTTATCGGCAACATAATATCTTTATGCCAGAACTTCATATGATTTGGTTTCAATGCATCTAATTGTCTGTGCAATTTCTTTTATCTTCTCTGGAAAATGTTACAGTATTATCAACATGAACATGCACGATTCCACCCTAAAATCACTCCATGTTTGCTTGGCTGTATCTTTTTGTCAGTCTCAACAATATTTTATTCTTC
>CAAKHC010013279.1:34371-48900 GCA_901007825.1 Macroramphosus scolopax
TTCGGTATTAAAACCATCTGTTTTATTAAATCTTTCATTTTGACTTTATCGGCAACATAATATCTTTATGCCAGAACTTCATATGATTTGGTTTCAATGCATCTAATTGTCTGTGCAATTTCCTTCAATTCCCCTCACACTTGGCAGTGCCACTCCTTTTATCTTCTCTGGAAAATGTTACAGTATTATCAACATGAACATGCACGATTCCACCCTAAAATCACTCCATGTTTGCTTGGCTGTATCTTTTTGTCAGTCTCAACAATATTTTATTCTTCCCTTATTATGAGGTTTATTCAGCGCAGCACCCCTGAGGTTATGTAATGCCAGTCTACTCCAATATGCCACTTGTCCCTGCCAAAATGGCCCCCCTCGTTGGCTAATGAGCCTTTTAAAACCCTGAGAGGGGAGGTAGCTTTGATCACTAACCACAGCTTTTTGCCGCCCACTGCCGCTTCTACTGCAGCAGTCCCCGTTATTGATGGCATCCTCCAGGAGAGCCCCAGACGCGTATCGACAGACTCGGAGCACCTCTGTCTCATAAAGCCTGGATTGAGATGATATTATTCACTCTGTATACGCTATATAAATGATAAATAGTTCACCAAGCAGAGGAGGCCTCTCTTCTTTACCCATTGTCTGTGTTGTGAGAGTGAACATCATCTAAATAATAATAATAATAATGTTTTATTATGTTTCTGTCAGTTTTTAATTCAGCAGTTAGCTTTGTTTTATTTGCTTTACGTGTTACTATCTCCCCTTTGTCCTTTCCTCACACCTCTAGTTTTGCCCTCTTTTTCAGCTCATGGCTCAAAGGCAACAACTGTCCATATTCTAATAAGTGTGCAACATTTCTCAACAGACCTTAGGCAAGGTGGGCCGTGTGCAGCAGATCTACTCTGACAGTGATTTGAAGGTTGAGGTTTGTGGCACGTCTTGGACATACAATCCTGCCGCCGTCACCAAGATTGCACCCTCTGGGTCTGCTGTTAGCAATGCCTCTGGAGGTATGTATACATAAACTACTGACAATGATGAGGGTTACCATTGACAGTTTCAGACAGTCACACGCAAAATCTTTTTCGATGTTTTGCCAGAGCGTCTATCTCAGTTGCTGAAGAAACTATTTGAGACACAAGAGTCTGGGGACATCAATGAGGAGCTGGTCAAGGCAGCAGCGAATGGAGACCTGGCCAAAGTGGAGGATATTCTTAAGAGACCAGATGTGGATGTAAGTGCTACAAAAATCTTTATAGCAGAGGTTTGATGAAGTTCAAATCTTTTTTTCATTAAACATTCGAGCAATTTTATCTGGAATTGGTCTTGTAGAGGAGGTTGAGCGTCACCCACTCCTGCACCCCTCTCATTCTGAACAGTCTTACCGTAGGGCCTAAAGGGGGCACCCAAGAGCATTGGTGTGCACTGCAGCATAGACCTGATTCACTCTCAGAAACAAGTTGAGATCTACAAGTCTATGTGTTTGCAGCCTGGTGTGGGCTTCATGCCAGGGAAACACAAGTTTGCTAGAGCATAGAAGTCTGTGCCTTGTACAAATCAAAACTGGTTACATCAAGATGGCAATATTGTCTTCACTCAGAGAGATATTGAGGGTGTGTGTGTGTCTGTGTGTCTGTCTGTCGGTGTTGAGGCCTGGCCACATGCCCTACTGCCTTTCAGTGGAATTATTTGCTTAGAGCTGAGCACACTGATCCTGGCCAAGTGATCCGCCTGCCAGGACAAGAGACGTCTGGAGACTCCCAAAGGAGCCCACATGAATATTTATGCTCTGAGTTTTTGCAGTGCTGCAGTTGGTGATAAAACATGTACGCATGGCTTTGCATGCAGACCCTCGCATGCAAGCATTTAAACATTGACATCGACTCTCTCTGTTTGTTCAGGTGAACGGGCAGTGTGCTGGACACACTGCTATGCAAGCAGCCAGTCAGAATGGTCACGTGGATGTTCTAAAGCTGCTGCTTAAACACAATGTGGACCTTGAGGCTGAGGTTGGTATAACAACATTTTTTTTCCTCTCCCCATCCATACAGTTAATTTTCACAAATGAATCATTACCCATTTAGGACAATTTTATATAATATACTTGCAAGCAGCACTGAGACTTCATGCTGGTGTGTTACTGTACTCAGGACAAAGATGGAGACCGAGCAGTGCACCATGCAGCCTTTGGTGATGAGGGCTCTGTCATTGAGGTGCTGCAAAGGGGCGGTGCCGACTTGAATGCCAGGAACAAGCGAAGACAAACTCCACTACATATAGCTGTAAATAAGGGACACCTGCAGGTGGTCAAAACCCTGCTGGACTTTGGCTGCCACCCCAGCCTCCAGGTATCTGTCGCCATGACTTATTAACATATTAAGAAATGCTTCAAGACATTACAGCGGAGCTATACAGAAATAATTAAAGACTACATCAAAGCTCAGTCAGGTTTACATAATTGTCATACTACATATTTTAGAGGTACGGTTGTTACAATAGTAGAGAAAAGATTGCATACTTTGAACTATATGTGAGTATCAAAACATTAAAACAAGGCTTTCTTTTTAGGATTCAGAGGGGGACACACCTCTGCACGATGCCATCAGCAAGAAGAGAGATGACATGCTGTCAGTGCTGCTGGAGGCCGGTGCCGACGTCACCATCACCAACAATAATGGGTTTAATGCCTTGCATCACGCTGCCTTGCGAGGAAACCCCAGGTATGTTGCATTTGATTATCTGCCTAGCGGTAACACCTGCTTTGCACGTGCCGGGGACATGACCAGGTCCCTATTAGACAGGCAGGTGAAGTCTGTGAGAACAGGTCCTCTGAGATATTTAATTTCTGCGTTGCACTTTCAGTCAAGGCGAGATTAGATACAGAAACCTTTACCTCAAATCGACATTCCTGCTGTTCAAAAAAGTAATTGTTTTTGGATGCATTCTGATCATTTCTTGATGGATTCAGCATTGATGCACAAAACTCCATTGCAATTCAGAGGGTATCCGGTGTGATCTGGGAGTTTGTATATATCTGTTATCCTACCAACAGCTTTGAAAAATTTGTACAATCTTCGGAACCTATAAATCAAACTCAGAGATAAATCTTCCTTCACTGCATGATATTACAGGTGCGGGTGCTTTGCCTTAGAATTCCCTTCTTAAACACATTTTTACAACAGTTGACAATATAAAGTGATCAGACCCACCTTGATCACATTTGATCCCACAATGAGATTTACTTTAGGATCTGAATTTATCTTGACATTGATTCAAGTATGAAGCAGGACGATAGGCTTCATCCATCTCCCCAGCAGATGGTGTACAGTCTCAAATTGACAGTAGACTACCTGCAAGGCCTTGAAAGCATCTGTCTTATAAGGATTTTTTTTTTTTAGTAGTGTAGCTAATAGTCCTTGAAGTTCTCGTTATTTCTTGTTACTGTTTTGCTGGTCCGTCATTGTATTGTTTTGTGACAAGTGGCTGGCTTGAAGTGGTTAGTCTGAAGGGGCTGGCCTAAAGTGGCTGGCCTGCGCTGCAGCAGAGCAGCAGTTCGCCTTGTCCTTAGCCACAGCTATTTCTGTCTTCAGCAGGTTGCTGCTCCACTCATTGGCTGTTGTTATTCTTGTCTCTCTACCATGAGCATATTAAAGATGGCTTTGAGAGACTGCTGTCTGTATCAGGTTTATCATCCAGGATCTCTTAAGTTGATGGACGTTGACGTTATAGGGTCATGGTTGTAGATTAGAGCGATTTCTGGAAAAGTTGACAGTTGCTTTCCTTACTGAGTGCTTTGGGTGTGTATGAATGTATGATTGCGCATGAGCGTGGTTATCCCAGGCTAAATGTCATTCCCCTTCACTGGCATTCATTCATTTGGCATGAGGACAAATGGAATTGAGGTCAGAGGGCTGTGGAACACCTGCCACATGCCAGACCCAGCCCTCCACCTCTGGTACACTGCAGAATAGATTTACTAATGCCACCGCCTGTTCACTGTGATTGATAAAGATTAATTGCATACAAAAGAAACCTTGTCCAGAATTAGAGATTAAGAGGCTAATGTAAAGTCAAACTAAAATCATTCAAGTAATTTAAAGACATTGGGTAAAGAACCTTTTCCAAAAAGGAAATGATAGTAATAATAATTGGTGTGTTCATACAGCTTTTAAAAACAACAGTGTTATAATACTACACATAATCAGAAAAGATATATGGAAGATTTGATTATTTAATATAGTTTATTTAGACGGGTGACAGATTAATAAAAGAAGCTTGAATAAAAAGGTGGAGAAACATAATTATTGCAGATGCTTCCACACAGGTATACTGCATTTTACAGTTATGCAACTAGGACTGCACTCTGAAAGCACAAATCCTCTGCCAGGTCCAACAGCACCCTTTGTTTTGTAGCTATGTGAATGTGATCAGGGCACTCCTAAAAGAAAAAAGTGAGCATTTCCCTCAGCAACATTCCCCTGAATAAATAAAGGTAATAAAAAATAACACGATGTGAAAGAAATGTAAATCCGCAACTGAAACTACCTAATATGTCTGGAAATATTTCCAGAGGTACTAAAAAATATGCAGGAATCTTGTCATAACGTTCTCTGAGAAATTAATGAAAATGTCCCAAAAAATTACCTATCTCACAATATTAAAGAAAATGAAAAATATCATCCTTGATCTGCCGTGTAATCTAGTTCTCCTTGGCCCGATGCTCCACCACTCCACCAATCATGATTATCGGCCAGGTAGTTTATGTATAATTCTGCCAAACAAACTAATAATAAACAAACAAACCTAACCAGTCACATAATTTCCTCGGCTGAGGTAATTAACACCCAGTCATGCTGGCATGTATAAAAATGCTGAGCAGGCCCAGATGATTTCCATTTTGGATCAAGATGCCAAGCGGAAAAGATCAAAGTGACTGTGAAAGAGGGTTCATTGTTGGCTCAAGGATGCCAGGAAGTGTCAATTACAATGACTGCTCAACTGGTGAGTTTTGCAATAGGAACAGTCACTCAAGTGACACCTGCAGTTAGATGTAAGACGTCTTCAAATAGGATCGGAAATTGCAAATGTCTTTTTCTCTGTTTTTAAGTTTAAAAATCTGACACTAAAAGGTCCTTTTAGAGGAACTGTCACTGTGTTGCAATGCAGCTTTTTGTTTGGGGCTTGGAGTGAGTCATTTTAGTACTTTTTAAACTGGGAGCTTTGTATGTTGCACTTCCATGACTGATCTGGAATTTGAACTTGTTGGTCCTCAGAATGAGGAGACACCCTGGAGACACTCGAAAGAACAACCAGTAACAAAACACCCCTCAACAAATTATACTGTCAATATCCATCAGTGTTCTCCTTCTCATCCACACAACTTTTATGTCAGTGCAGACTAAAAGTAGAACTTAAAAGTCCCTGGGGACTGAACCCGGGCATCAGAGTTACTTTCTGACCAGCCTGTACAGGAGTAGGGAACTGGTCCACGTCCACTGTAGGACTCGGGGATTATACAGCATTTTCTGTATCAAGTTCCCATGTTGTCGTGTTGCGTCACTTGTGTGCGTGTTTTTTGCTTCAGTACAAATTCTTCCCCCTTGCCTTCAGACAAACAAAGATATACTGTATGTAGCCTTCTCAAGTCTACTTTTACGTTTACTTTTATTTCACGCTCGAGCTCCTTCAATATTGGGGAGACAGCCCAAAAGCCCTCTGAAATCTCTCCCTAGGTTGAAGTTAAACCACGTTGCCTGCTGTGTTTTTTAGTGGAGAAGCTGTTGTTTCGATTGAGTGCTTAGAGGAATTCCTACGATAGAATCATGTTTCTAAGAAGCACTATTGATGTGCATCATGAAGAAACGCTTGGACTTTGAAACTAATCAGAGGCCTTTTTGGATGAGGCGTATGATATGAAAAACCCCTCTGGTAAATGATTAACGCTATTATCGCTTTATGATAGTTTCTTTCAGAATTGGGAACACTCTTTCTTCTTCTATTTAGATTGAGTAACGGCACAGAACGTTCTGGCATAGATGGATTAAACATGTCTAATCTTTAACTTGTCATCAACCTGTAAGATATACAGGATGACTTCTATTTTCTGTTCTGTTACACTTCTTCTTCATGAATGATGTTAGTTACAATGTCAAATGCTTCTTTGGGGGTTGACGAGCAAACTACGTCACTCCCTGGTGTGTGTTTAATGTGTGCGGTGTTCCTGGGTTTAGGAAGGGGCGGGGTGGGTCTCCCGATGGTGGAAATAAGATGTGGAGAGATACAGAGGAGTAGCCCTGTGAGCGACAGATTCATCTTTCAGTTTGGAGACACAAATATTGAAACAAATCATACCCTCTTATAGGTGTGTGTGGAAGGAACCAGAGTTTTACTGTTCAGTACTCACACAAACCACTTCACAGTATAAATGCATTCCCTCATAAATTAGATGTGGTTGTTATGTTTTACAATTGATAGTAAATTGGAAGTGCTGGTATAACCAGGAGTAACATGTTTGAGAAAAGGATTTTCTCCTGCTCGTGAGTGTTTACTGCAGCCACAGCCTTCAAGCAGAGCCTGGCTCGTCTCCGTGTCTTCCCCCCAGGCGGTTGAAGCCAGTACCTGCTAGAATACTGTAAACAATACGATTAATAGCCCATGACTCATAAACAGGCTCCAAACGAGCCCTGCAGTGGCGGTCTGTACCCTTTTACATGTCACCTCCTTGTAATATTTGCCCTCCTCCCTGCTCAGATTTCTTTTGATTTGGCAACATACAGCCCAGCCACAAATGGTAATCACTTCACCTGAGGACATGGGGGGGCGGCTCTGCAAGCTTTCACATTGTGCTCTGAAATGCAGATAAGTATTCCCAATACAATGGTTAACTCTGTGGGAACTATTAGAGGGTCACAATGGTAGTGGTGTAATGTGTTCAGACCAAACGTGAAGCAAATTATACGTGAATACAAAGTCAAAGTGATGACATCTATGTGGATCCGTGCCAGGATACGCAAAGTTTCAATCCGCATGAATGGAGCAAATCACACAGTCTTGCTCCATTCGCGTGGGTTGAATATTTTAAACTAGAAATCTCCACAATGCTGTCTCAATCTGGTGTAACAGATAGATCTGAACTCCCTTCAGGAAACAAGCATTTTTAAAATGTTTTTTCTCATCTTACAGAACCTGACAAAGCAGGAATTTATACTAAGTAGAAATCTGCATCCTGCTCTAATTATTGTGGCATGTTTTTGATCCATTTATTGCCATCAAATCGCAGTGAAATCTATTTCCTGTAGACGTCTGTAAACTTTACGGAGTTGTTTGCCTCTTTATGTTGTTATGGACCAAAACATGACAGCGTTTAATAAACATAAGTAATCCCACTATTCTGTTCACGTCAGTACCACAAGGCATGAATTGGCTTTGTGTTTGGTTTGAACACAACATAACAGGCATCACAAATGGATAGAGAACAGCAATGTGGCCTTATAAAGGCTGATGCGTGAAACAGATCAAATTTATTTTCTGGGGCGTTCCACTAAGTTTGCACTCGTTCTTGACATTGATTGGATTAGGATTTGTTCACCCCTGCTGTCACATTTAAGAATACATCCATCAAGTCTGACTGTGGTTGAATAAAGTGCGCTGCCTTACATTACCCATGTAGTTTTTGACTGTCCAGCAGAAACCAGTTTCTATTCAGTCGAAACACACTGTTATTTATCTTGATCCAATCCACTAAAGAGAGATTTACACCCGGCCTTAAAATCAGTTTGAATAGCTAGACAAATAACAGATTTAAGTCAATTTGACATAGCTCTAAGTGTCAGCCAAAGTAGGAGGGCAGAAGAAACTGAGCTAAAGAAAACAGGGAGTGCAGGGAACAGAGTTGCAATTGAGAAAATGTATGACACTTTTAACTGTTTCCTAGAGGTATGTGTCTGTCATCTGAGCATTCATTTCTTGTCTCTAGAGCATCTGGCTCTCGTCTAACCCCGCTTGTCCAACATCACTACAGTTAGCTTCAGGGGGAAGGAGTCCAAAGGGGTTGAGTGTATCTGGGATTTATTTTACCGCAGCCCCCCGAGAACAACTTTATTTAGGCTCTCTTTATTTCTTGGACTCTTGTTAAGGTTTTTCTCCTTCGGATCTCGGTACATTGCTGTTGTATCCCTGCTGGGCTGCTTGAGCTGTTTCCTTTTTTCCCCCCTTAACATTATCCCACCCACTGTGTAATTGACTGTTGGTATCTAGTGACAGTTAAGGAGGTGTCTCAGCCTTACATACTTTTACAGCCATGTGAGTGCTGAAGTTCTGAAATAGCGCACACTGCGTGTCGACCCCCTGATATTTCTTCAACAGCCACTGATGGGGTAATCAGAATACCAATTGGAGGCAGAAAAGTAACACTCAGTCAGGAAAGGGGACCAAAACAAAAGTTTGAAGCTGAGATAAGTTACTTTATTAGTTGGAAATCAGACATCATGAACACGGCAATCACAGGACACTGAATATATTGTTGACGGAGGGAGAAGCTGTTGCAGAAGTTGCAGAGATTGTGTTGCACACATTGCATCAGTGGGGGAGTCCTTGTAGTCATCAAAGCATAGCTACAGCTGGTTGAAGGGGACCAAATCCATTCAAGAGGTGATTTGGTTCCATTTTACCAGCTTTAGCAAAGCATTGTGGAATCTTTGTTTCAGCGACATATTTGAGAGCTGCTGTGAAGGGAACTCTGTCGAAAGCTCCACCGCAGGAAAGTTTTGTCCAAGAAAATCAGAGCAGAACACACAATTAGCAGAGAAAGTCCATGTTGCATTTGAACATCTCATTTAAACCTGGCTCATCACACGCTATGTCATTTTGGCTTGCCTTTTCACCTTCACCCTACACACCATTAACAAATAGGAGCAGTTGATCAAGCATGCCTGAATTTCCCCTTTGCTGCCTCCCAGGCAGACTATTTATCCTCCTTGCTATCTTTTTAATTTTTATACTAGTGCCCTCCCAGAGAGTGAGAAAAACTGTTCCCGGAGAAAAGGATAATAATAATCTGTGGCAGTGCACTTGAGTCAAATGTCCCGGAGTCATGAAGCAATTACAGGCTCTGACAGATGGCCCTGCTGCAAGTGTGCTGCTGCTCCATTCACTTAGACGGCCGACAGACAAATGCAGAGGCATAACCACACCACTCCGCCTCGTAGTCCTCTAGCAGCACTCTGGGGTGTCAAGTCACCACATTAATTTCAACTAGTCATGTAAGTCCAAGAGACTGATTTGTAGTTCAGAGGGTATTGTTTGAACAGTGACTGAGGACAGATTATTGTACGCTTCTTCCAGGACACAACAGTAGTACAATATTGTAACATTTTCCAATAAAGTCCCCCCCCTTGTTGATACAGAAATTATTACAGTATCCCCCCATAAAGACCTTTCTGAGTGTGTATTTGTGTGTGTGCGCGCAAGCATGCATTTGTTCGCTTCTGCCAACTTCGTCTGCTGTCATTGTGTAAAGTTGAAATCGACCATTTAATTTGACAGCCAAATTTTTAGGTCACAATTCAAAAGATTTTTTTTTCCTGCTCTGACAAGCTATTTGTAAAGATCATTGATTTTTTTGTAATTTTCTTTTTCAAATTCTCCTGTAAACCTGTGGGCTACATTGTTTAACGTGTGATAATCACCATTCTGTGAATGCATCACACTTAAGTCATTTAAAATGTGGTAACAAGAACTTATGCAGTTTTTGGACAATTGACATTGACATAAGAAGACATATCCTTGTTGCTTATTGTAGATGAGGAAACCTTAAGGTGTAAGATAACAACTTGTGTGTGTGCTTGACGCTTTTCTTGTTTTCATACCTAACTGGGAAGGGAAAAAGTTGCTGGTGATTTGAGGGAAGCAGGATATATTCCATCGTCTCAGACTCCGGCAGTGGCTGTGGAGTCTCATATGTTCAGGCTACTGTTAAAGTGCGTGAACTAGCAGCTGTATCTTCTAAGTTTACTTGTCCTGGCTGTGTGCCATACAGGACTGGATAGATGAAAGATATTGGGAGAATTGCAATCCTTTGCTACCGCCTGAAAAAGTTGTTCTTTAGCCTGATTCTTGCTTTTATCTATATTCTCATTATTTATTGTAAAGCTGTTTTTGGCATTGTTTCGTAAGAGGATTATGAAACATAGTTAGCTGTAATAAATATTGACTTTCTTCTGCCAAGGCACGAATAAGTTTCTCAAAGTGGCCAGCGACAGCTGAGGGATACACAGCACCGTTTGTGGACGGGATGGAGGTCAACATAGGGCCAGCTTGATATGGCACACCAGAGGCAGTTCTATTTGTAACATACACATGCATGCTTGACACACTCAGTCTCTCAGTCAGAGTCAGGTGGCCAGTCCGCTCACCTCGTCTAAGGGCCATAACAGGGCATAAGCAGGGGGACGACAGGCACTGAGCATTTGATAATGTCAGCATCTGCTGTGTTTGTCACTGAGACAGCAGGTCATTGCTATTGAGGGCCTTGAAGCAGCATGTAGCGCCATGTAGGCACTCCCATAAGTCTTGACAGAAACGATACACAGATGGGTCCAAATTAGAGAGAAATTAAGCCAGTAAAGTGTTCTCCCTGAATTAACTGCTCTTTGTCAGTGACATTTTAACTGTTTAGGGTGAGGGTTAGTCTAGTTTTGCTATAGTATTACTATTTTAATTATTATAAACAGTTATATAGCATGAGCAACTTCTAATTATTATTTCTTTTTTATTCATCAAACTTCATCAAATAAAATGTGGTGGTAGAACTACATTTAGCAAAACATTGCTTCTCCTTTTTTAAAACTACACAAGGTTCCAAGGGAAGGTAGACCTGTGCTAAAACTGTTGCATGCCTGGTCTATGAGTCCAGCACAGGCCAGATAGGGGATCAGAATAGGTGAGGGTGCTAGATATGAATAGCTCACCATACAAACTGCTCCACCTCCCTCCTGGCTTCACTTTTCTCTGCGCCTCTGTCCATATTCTGTTGCCTTTATTTGTTTGAATCAGTCCACAATTGGAATCAGCTGACACGCCAGAGTTGACCCTGATCCTGCATTGTCACTATTTAATGGTCTAATCTGACTGCCATGCAGCCCAGCAAAGCATTTGGCAAGCATAGCAAACGTGAACAATGAGCGCAGGAATCAGGGAAAGGGAGGGGAGCATGGGGCACCCGGGTTGATGTGGGGAGGGGGGTATGGATAAGGGCAGCGGCATAAAGGGAAGGCACTTATAGTTAAACACACAAAATTGTTAACACAGAAGCCATATGATGCAGCTGTAGGATAGGGCCAGCTTGTGGCCTAGTGCCTGTCCAATCTGCATCCTCAGCAACTATTTCCTTTTCTTTCAGTTGTGTGTTTTTACACAATAATCGCAGCTTTGGTCCGATTTCACTTTGTTTCTTTCCCCCATAATTATGGTAAGAAGAAGCACCTCCAGCACACCACTCACTGCTTGTTGAAGTTGGTACTGAGTTGCAGCTGGCTGACTTGCAAGGACATTAATGCACTGAGATAACAAATAATGAACGGTGGTCCTGTTCATATGATGAAGGCCATTATTATCCCTCAGTCCTTATAGATAGCTAAAGTAGTTGGTTAAATTCCCACTGTTTTAAAGCATGCAAAAACATGATCTCTATATTTTATGCTAAGTAACTTAATTGTCCAATGACTTGTTGGCATATATTGGATGAGAGATTTTTATTCGCTAAGTCAGCCGGTTTAGGAAAGCAGTGAGTTCCCTACAGCGATTATTGCTGCAGTGAGACTGCCCAGAGACAGTATACCTAATGTATGAGCCTTACAACTCACATTCATGCTCTCTCTTCCTCTCTCTTTCTCTTTACACTGCTTGCTATTTTCTCTCACACCCTGATCACAGCCGCATTAACAATCTGCAAAGCACAAGACATAATTCACAACATAGTTTTTCCTAGAACGAAGACTTGCACCTCACCAAGAATACATACTTCTTTACATTCCATAGCTATCATATGTTCATATGGGTACATAAAGAAGTATGTACACCAAGGAGGTAATCTTAAGGAGGAAATTTTCTCACCTTTCGTCACAGCCAAGAAGTCACGAGCAGAACAATTTCCCCACCGTTCTCTCTCCCAAGTATGGTAGTCTGCACTGTAAGGTGACTTTGAGTGTAAATTCAGTTCAACACTCAAGGCTTTCCTTTAGTTGCCATGTAAGGCTGAACAGCCAGTCCCCCCGCCCCTGAACATAACAGAACTTTTGCAGTCCATACCATAGTTGACTGTCCCAGTGACCCCCACTGTCCTCCAGACAACTGGGAGAGACCAGGAGGATCAGGGGCAGGAACACACCTCCCGTTTAAAAAAAAAAAAAAAAAGTATTTAAAAGATGGTTTATTTCTATTTCCAGGAAGAATTGTTGAGAGCGTAGATTAAGATGTCGGACAAAAAAAACTGTCGCTAAGAACGGAAGAGTTTTCTTCTTGGTAGAAAGTCTGTGGTGCAAGGTGCCTCGTTGTGCACCTCCTGTCATATGCCGATCGTCTGCTCTGTCCTGGGAGCAGGGTAGCTCCAAACCAGTTCAATGGCCATACTTAACATTTCCACTTCTCCCCTCCCACTTCTCTCTCTGTCTGTCTCCCTCACCGCCATCTCATTCTCCTCTTACATCACCCCCTCCCACCCCCCTGCACTGGTCCTCCTTTTCCACCTATTACTTGTACCAATATGTATCCCTCTCTTGTCTGTCCTTGGTCTCTCTTGTTTCAGCGACGTCCCCAGTGGCTAGCTGCTGATGTTTGAAAACGAGGGTGATCCAAGTGGAACAGGAAGCTATTGTGCACCGGATTTAGGCTTTAGGCGCAGAGGCAGGCCATAGGTCACATGAAGGCGCTAATGCCCACTCAGCACTTGTGGATTGGTCGTGGTTATAGCCCCCCACCCACTACCATCTCTCTCGCTCTCTCTCTCTCTCTCTCCCTACCTCTCTGTACCTCTCTCTACCTCGCTCTCTCTTCTCACTCGTAAAACCCTGTTTTTATCGTCAACTTTCACTTCCTTTCTCCTCCACCTGTCTGTGTTTACAGTGAAATCAACTCTTCCCTTGCGGAGATCAATAACCATTTGCATGACGGTGAGAATTGTTCAGTAGGTCTCTAATGAGTCTTTGCCCCCGACCAACACATTCCACAAGTCGACACTGTCCCCCCCCCCCGACCATGCTAAGCTAGCCAGGAGGCTGAATGCTGAGGTAATGGGTGTAAAACAAAAATGGATTAGGGGAGACTAGCTTACGTTTGAGTTTGGAGCCTGGGTGGCAGAGAACTGAATAAAAAAGGGAAAAGTGGTGCAATGTTTTTGCAGTGGAAGGGGTTTGGAATAGCAATGAGGGGAGGTTGAACTGGAGGTGACAGTTGCTCTCAGCACAAAGATAGAATTGGGCAGGTGGATGAGCCTGGTCCTAAAGGTGTGACGTCCTGTTTAGGAAATGTCACAGCCACCCGAGAGGGTGAGCATAAAGGAGAGAGAGGGGTGAAATTCCTTCCTGCACACAGCGGGATGGAGGTGGGGAACCAGCGAATTAGCCTAGTGGTTATAGTGTCCGTCCTGGTTTGGGGCGATTGTACTGCAGTACTGTGTGCCCTGCATGCCCTGCCTTGCCTATAGCGATCCTTTACAGTAAGAGAGAGAAGAAACCGGGTTACTACCCTAAGTGCTGCAGGTTCAGCCTGTGAAAGACATTTACTCAGCCAACCATTGCTACCCAATATCCCCTCCCACCAATCCTCACCTCCTCAACCCCCTCTACCCCCACATCTGTGTTAATACACTTCTCACAGATGTGTCATGTCAATCCGCTTTTCCCCCCTGTTCATAACTCCTGACCTGCCCGCTGTTCATTATTCTGATGCTTCGTCATCCCCCTGGTCGCCACATTCCGTCTTTCAGCTCCAATCAGCCAACCTTGGACGTACAACTGCGACGTGTACTTAAACTTACCTCCCATCAATTAGGAATGGCAGTGACCTCACCTGCCCCTCAGTATGATTGGAAAGTAGCCTGTTAGGACGACCAAGGAAAAAAAACCTCGTATTTAAAAAAAAAAAAAAAAAAGAGCGACAAAAATGAGATTAATTGTCCCAGTAATTATAGTATCCGTAGACAAAGTGTCAAAAACATCTTGGAAGATGTTGGATGCAGAGGGCACATGGTGTGTAGGGGAATGTCTCTCCACACCAGTGTAGGTTTGAGTTAACGAGTCCGTCATTAGATAGCGGCGGGGCTGCAACCATGAAGCCTAATGAGCCAAAGAGCTCTGCTGCTGCAGCATGTCCGGCCAGTGCCAGGAACAGAGACAGAGAGAGAGGGAGAGAGAGAGAGAGAGAGAGACGGAGAGCATAAGACAAGGGAGGGAGGGAGAGAGGTAGGGAAGGAGAAAGAACAAGATGAGAGAGATAGTGTGGAGAGTGCAAAAAAGGGCTAAAAATCCATGTGGACCA
>CAAKHC010013279.1:49183-66096 GCA_901007825.1 Macroramphosus scolopax
AGATTTGGCTGACCCTCTACTTTCATCACTAAATTGAGAACTTGAGAAATTGAGAGAGAGAGAGAGAGAGAGAGAGAGAGAGACGGAGAGCATAAGACAAGGGAGGGAGGGAGAGAGGTAGGGAAGGAGAAAGAACAAGATGAGAGAGATAGTGTGGAGAGTGCAAAAAAGGGCTAAAAATCCATGTGGACCACAGCAACTCCCCACCCTCCCTTTTCCCCGATCCACCACCTCCTGCATCCTCTTCCTCTTCATACTTTTTCTTTTCATAAAGCCTTTATGTCTTTCTTTCTTCCAAGAAAAAAAAGGAAAAAGAATGAGGAGAAAACAAAGGTGTTCCCCTGTTAAGTTCTGTCCCAGTGCTGCTGCAGAACAGTGCATTCCACTCCCCCTTTCGACTATGCGACTCACAGGCAAACCATGCGGTTAATAACTGATAGCATCCGAAGAGGAGCGAGGGAAGAGACAGGACACAAGACGTCAAGGCCTGTCAGAGGTAAACTCCGTCCAAAAGCAAAGGAAGGGCATATATTACCTGTCTGATCAGTTTCTTATCTGAGCTGCTCCTCCTCTCGTCCCTTCCTCTCCTCCTCTTCCAGTAGTGAGAAGAGCCGTAATGACCTAGAGAGCGCTCCAGCTGCTGCAGCCATCATGTGTGCCGGGTGCACGCCTGACTCGCTGAATCAGCTTCTATGTTTGGGGGGAGGGAGGGTGGTGGCTGGCGGGTTGAGTGCCAGAGTCAGGGAGGGGAGGAGGGGGAATGGAGAGAAAGCGGACACACACACTCGTGTGCGCATATTCCCACACAAACAAAAGTCATACCTTTCCAAAAAGAAGCAGTAGCTGACATGAAGAGCTGCCATTTGAAAAAAAAAAAAAAAAGGGAGGGAGAGAAGGAGGGGTGAAAAAAAAAACTGCAGCACTCTCCTCACCATCCTGTGCATTCCAAGGGAGAGAGCTGTGAGGATGCCCTGGTTCCTGGAGGAGGCTGAAAGTGTACCAACCGTGCTCTCGCCCTGCCTTTTTCGTATTCCATCGACACACACATACACACACCCAGAGCCTTATCTCGATCCTCAAATGCACTTTTGTTACTCGGTGGAACTTCCATGCAGCAGCTTAGAAAAGAGAGTTGACTGAATGTTTGAAAGGTGAATGTGAATAGACGTATTTAAAGAATAAGGTGGCTGTGACGGTGCGGTAAAGTCTGTATTTTCAATAGATCCTTTGCAAATTTGATCGTCAATGTCAGGGACTGGAGAAAAGGATATTGCAATATTTATAACACCTTTTTTTCAGGCGATAAAGTCAAAAAGAGATTCTGCTGTAGTTCGGAGGGTAGAGAGCACGGGGAGAACACAGCGGCAGCAAATTAGGGACAAGAGGCCATCAAGCCACCGGCTCCTGACCACACATTGTGGAGGGCTCGGCTGAACAGTTAGCACCATGTGGGAAGCCAAGCATTTGAAACATGCCTCGGCCCCTGTTGCTGGGCTGCTCCTGTGTCTTGTCTTACCACCTCCCTGACCATATTTAGTCAAGCAGTGCAAAAAATAGTTCCCACTTTGCTCTACTCAATTCAACTCCTCTCCTTGCCTCACCCCCACCTCTTTTCCATATCCCCCCTCAGCAACTGTTGGCTGCAGGCTCCGGGAAGCCTCGCTACGGCTCCCTGCCTATCGATTCCACTGGCCTAGGGGGAGAGAGGAGCGTTAGGCCAGTTAGCCTCTGCTACCATTTGCTGCACTATTTTTAGTGGCTCCAAATAAAGTGGTCTCTCATGCTTCCACTTGTGTATTCTTGATTCTTTCCCCCCTCCCCTGTTTTACATCCTTCACCAACTCCACCACCTTCTCTGATATAGCCCTCTCTCTCTCCCTGTGTCCTTTTGACCCCCCCAGACTCTATCGTTCCTCTTCTTAAATAGTGCAGGAACAGTCTTCTTATGGTTGAGCTTCCGCCTATACTAAGAATAACTGCATAATTGAGAAATAGAGGTGAGCGTGAGGGTGAATGTGTGGTGCAGAGCAGCATGGAGGATGTTCGACGGTGGGACGTATCATGGTGTTTTCCCATTTATTTATTTTTTAATGTGTTTATTCATTCACAGCGCTTTTGGCAATGAAAGAAGACAAGTGGCGTCCACACCTCTGAGGCACTGAAAAGTTAGGGCTGCTTTTGAGCTCTCATTAATTTTCAAGTGTCTTTTTCAAGCTTTCCCGAGGCACGGCCACTGAAGAATCTGTTTAATTAGTTGGTCTCATCATGGGGCACATTTATACTGTATGGAAGCAATGTCCTCTGTGCCCTCTTCTCTTTTTCACTCTCCTCTTCACTTGTACCTCAATGACAGCATACATGTCCTTTTACTCACCCTGCCTGCATTATAGCTGCAGAATGCACACACAGTGTGTAAACTTATGTCTCTTCACACTAATATGCTCTTTAGAATAATTCCATGGAAACCACACTCCAGCGTTTAGTGACTATAAATGTTAAAATCCACCAACACCCTAAGTACGAGTACATTTATAAACGTAACAACGAGCATGAGTTATGTCCTCACTCTGTTTTATTTCAGGCCCTTTTCATGGTGGAGATAATTCGTCGTAGATCAAAGCGCGCAGCTTAATGAATGTTTTGTCAAGACAACATATAGGTTTTTCGATTAAGCGCCACTATCTTTATGGCTGTTGCAAGAAGTGAACGTTGGAAAGGTGACCCACAGTTAGTCAGCTGTTTTTTCGAGATGATTTAGGAGTAAAATTTCATTTAAGTCTCAAGTTTAATTAACAAAGATGTTTTGAACTTGAATGAACTTTTTGGTTTAATTCCTAACAAGAGAGGATTTTTGTCCTCTCTGCTGTCATTTCGTAAAAAGGATGTTTGGCTAAAACTAACATGAAATGATAAATAGCCACAACATGACACAGTGATTGATTCTCCAAACCTTCTATTTAATTTGGCTCGTTTTTCAAGGTCACGTTTCGATAACACTTTTGATTTAACCTTTTTTTCACGCCCCCTCAACAGTATTTCTGGGCTAATAAAGATTTTCTAACAGGTTTGATATAAACCCAAAAACCACACGAGGCACATGTCCCAAATTATACTACTGGGTGTCGTGTGGTTAATTATGACATCGAATGGGAGTGTAGCAAAAACTTCCTTTTTCACAATTACGGATAAAAACAGAATAAGAAGAAGAAGCGGTGAGGTTAACCTCTTTCACCGGATAGTAATTCCAAATGCCTAATCATGTCTCATCATGATATCCCCTCCAAAAAACACATGCGCTATTTAGTAAACAAGCACAACGTGCACATCTTGCCCCCTCCAACCTCGGCTCAAATTAAATCTCCCTCATGTTGCCACCTCGGCTCGGCAGTAAATTGTGCACAGCCGGTCAGCACGTTAACTAGCAGCTGTAGTAGGCGGGGCCGGGTCGGAGAACTGGGATCTCGCAAGTGATTTTGATGATGAATTGGAATGCTCATTTTTGATGGATTTTCAAAATTGTGACCCCTAATTAACAACGCAGCTTATCAAAGAGTCTTATCTGATGTTACATATGAACATGTGTTTATTTACTTACAACACTATTCTGCAAATGACCCCCATCTGATGAATGGAACCAGGAAAAATAATCTAAAAGACCACTTTGCAACAGTCTTGCAATAAATCTTGTCTTTTATATTGAATATAATTATTTCATATATCCAGTGGTGACAGGAAAATACCAGCAGGTTGTTTAATTCTTTGATTTCATAGGCATCCGAGGTAGTCGTATGCTAGGCTAACTAGACATTCAGAAAGTGGTGATAACAGCTTGTAAACAACCTTTTCTATTCAACCTCAAAACCTTCCACATATGCTGAACATTTTAATAATCACTAGATGTAGAAATTTCCATATAAATGTAATGCGAGCACACGACAATTACTGTATCCGAATGCTTGTACACCCATGTTCAGGTGCACTTGCGCTCAATGGTGTATATTTATTCTCACGGTGGATCCAAGCCACCTCCATTGACGATGCACTTAGATCTTTTTTGTTTTTCTTCTGTGGGTTTCCACCCTGCCTGTTCCAGCCGCCCGACCCACCAGTTTAATCTCAATTATATTCCAGCATCCCATCTGTCCCTGAGACTCAACAGCATGGCTTACATCTTCCCTCCATGATCAATTGCAAAGGGCTGAATGCTTAGCCGAGCAGTTAATCGATCAATAAGAAAAGCATTGACCAATGGCGGTGCTTTGTTTCACTGAGTGAAAGGGTGGGACGACTCTCCACTCATAATTAAACAAAAATCTGTTAATAAGTACGAAGGTGTTGAACATTTCTGAGATTGTAAAGGAAAGGTCGAGAGTAAGAGAGGGAGGGACAGCATGACACGGGGCAGCCTAACTGATGAAAGCGCCGTGACCGTGCTTGGACAATATCCACACTGACTGTGTCTCCTAACGACCAGAGAACATCTCTGCATGCACCGTTGTCTTCTCCTACTTTAGATTTATTGGTGGACCACAGACTGAATGTCAGTAGATAAACAGTGCGCTATGGGAGGTGGTCCACTAGTTCATCAATCCTGGCTGGACGGATGGAGAAAAAAACTGCTAAATGGGGTTGGTAAATATCCGCCACAGTTTCATGATGAACCAAAGACATTAAACATAAAAGATCTCTAATACAAGAGATCTTTTATGTCAATCAGTCAACCGTATGTATGCAGACGCTCACAGGGGTGGACATTGCCTAAAGCTGAAAGAGCTATACATAGACTCAAGGTCAAATTTGCCCCTAGAGGTGCACCTGCTAAATATTGACTTGAGGGCAGGAAATCAATTAACAATTTAGCTTTTTGTTCGCACTTAATTATGATAAATTTGTAGAGATCACCTAGATGTTTTCACTGACAGTCTGCACACACTGTCATTTAAAATAGGAAAGCTACAATTCATCTTCTAATAAACGTTACAGTCATTTCTATTTGTGTTTCATGTGATTCGACAGACATTCGCTCCGACTGAAAAGTTTTGAACGAGTAATTTCTGTTAGTTTCCGATTTCAGTTTTTTTTCTCTTTGAGCTTCAAGCCTGCTGGTGAAGTCTTGGCCGGTCTTTCAGCTTGTCTTAATTCCTCCGTTCTGTGTGCCTGCCCACAAGTCAACATCATAGAGGGATTAGAGGTACTTCTAATGAGTCCAGTTTGCTTTTTGAGTAAATCTCCATGCTCCTCTTCCATCAGCCTGGCTTTTCCTTGTGCTTACTTTATCTCTCTCGTCAGTTGTTCTCCCCTCCCTCTCCCGCACTCCCTGTTCTCCTCCGTCCCCCTTCCCTCCTCATCCCTTTACACAGTGCATCATTTGAAGAGGTGAGGCTGTTGAGCGCTTGAAGGGAATAAAAGTGATTTATGAATGGTCCAGCCTACCTGGGTGCTGGAGGGGGAAGCCAGTGGCAGTCAAGCTCTCTGATTCAGCGGCCCATTGTTCCTCCAGCCTCACTGCAGCGGAAGCTCCTCTTCTTCTCCTTACTCTGATTTTATACTGTGCTTTATCGGCGCCACGTATTACCTATAAGTGACTCACTAACTTCAAAAGTAACTATGCACTGCAGGAGTGCTTATGTGTGCATGACCATTTTCTAAGAGGCCCACACATACACACCGACAATCCACTGCTATTTACTTATAGTCCGACTCTCAAGTAAATGTGTGCCCCTTCATTCACAGGTACATTGTTCTGTTGATCTATTTTAACAGTTAGTACAGTTGATACAATACAAACCATATTAATAGAATGAATGTCAGTGGTGACGATGTGTAGTCTGACACAATGACGATACAGAGAACTGAATTATTATTATTTATTGCTCTTTTTTTATTTGGTCATAAGCAGATATGTACGTTAAAATGAGGGATTTCACTTTAGCAATGTGAGTTTTTAGCTGATATTTTCATATAAGATGTATTATTTGGTGTCAGAAGGGTGTTTGAAGCAATAGCCTTGTCCAGAAGAAAGGATGTAGAGAGGTGCTCTGCTTTAATTCATTAAAAGATAAGCCAGCATGGAGATGTATGAGTGTAACCTTTTGAATCCAAATTAACTGGACTGACTGAGTTCTTCAGTTCGACAATGGGAGGAAACATCCTTACGTTGGACAACTATCACTACATACTATTCTGTCTAGAGAGATTGGTCCTGCATCTTTATTGTATTTATTTGTACTTATATACGTCTCCTTAGTATTATCCAACTGCTATCATCAGTTCTTCAAATACACATTATATTGCTCTGGCGTATTCTAGTTAAATTGCACACTGAAGAATGCGCCTGTTTAAGATCTAGTGCAGAGACTAGTACTTTCAGCAAGCCTGGGTAACAGCTAAATGCAGCACACATTGTGACTTAATTGAAAACTCACACAATCCTAGAAGCCCTCCCAGTGTCCATGTGTTGGGACCAGTCCAATAGATCAGCCAGAGGACATGCTGATACAAGCCCCAATTCCCTTGTGACCAATCAGAACGCCCACACATCCTCCTAGGGCTGGGCCAACAGTGGCTCTGAGCCAATAGATAAGCTCAGCTATGCTGTAATGCTCTGTCTGTCCTGTGGCATGCTTAAACATTAAGTCCTGGCAGCTATGTTGCTATAGCACATGTTGAGAGAGGGAGTGGTGGGGGCAGCAAGGGAGGGAAGGATGGATAAATTGAGGGGGAAAAGGATGGATGGAGGCTAGGGTGGAGGGAGGGGTACATCCCTTATTGAAGAGACTCAAGGACATAAAGAGCTTTTGGGAAAGTGACTATAGCGTGCAGAGAGTACAGCGAGCATTGTGAAGCCAGTATAAGCACTGATGATATGTATTTTTTCCACTTGGCAAACCCAGAAACGGCTGGATTTATTTGTGGCACTTTTAGTGCCTCGGCAATGCAGGTAATAAATATGATGGAGCAAGGTGATATACGTCCGCAGCACGGCTATCAGGAACTTTTAATATTTTCCACCCTCATTTACAAACAAGTGTAGTGTATCTATCTATTTGATGTATTGGAATAAGTAATTGAATTTATTTGTGCATGTTATGGTACTGCGGTTTTAGACCCAAGTCTCCAGCTTCCAGTTGGGGTTTACCAGTGTGAATGTGTGCAATATCCTATGTCTAATTATACCCAATTTCTTGTCAGCAAAAAGGGGTATTAGTAACCCTGGTGTACTCTGAGGGACACGTTCAGGCCAATGTTCACATCTAAACCAAGCTAAGCTGTTGAATAATGTAGGCCACGTTACCTTGGTAACCTGTACAGACACTGAAGTCAATAGCTCCCATGTAAATGAAGTATGACAGGTCAGAGAAGATAAGGATTCGTTTGGTAGCCGCTATTTACATCTTTGTGTAAATGAGTATGTTTGTTTTAAAGCATGGAAAGAATAGTTCATGTAATGTGAGAGCAAAAAAAATTGGGCTGAAAAGCTTAAATGGAAATTGTGCGTATATAATAGATATTTGTAGGATGTGTTAAAGTTTCTATGGAGCCTTGTCTGTGTAACGTACAGAACATCCGACTCCATTCCCCAGCCATTAACAAGTTGGCTGTTAGACATTTTGTGTGCTGCTCTGGTGCATACGGCCTGTTGTGTCAGTACTTAGGGTAGACAGTAGCGAACACAAGGCCCTTTGATCCCCATCATTTCCCACTGCAAACAATAGATTTTAATTACCAAATCACTCTTTCGGCCACAGCCTCTTACTCCGCATGTGTGTCTTGAAATGCTGAGGAAGTCAATCTCATCAAGTTCAATTTTGGCAGCTTGTTTGTCACTTACGATCTGCTCCGCCAATTACTGTGGTAGAGAATTTGTTGGGTATTATTCTTTGTTTTCCATTGTTCTTAAGGGGAGTTATGTCACTGCTTCTCTGTGTAAAGGGACCCTCACAGGCTGCAAAATACACGGATAAATGTTTCAGGTGGAGTGTGAGGGTGAGTGTAATGTGGTTATGGGGGGAGAAAGGTTGGAGGCAGGCCGGGGATTGAGGGGTGATTTAAAGTAGTAGATTTGCCATGAGACTGTATATCATGGGAGCCTCTCAGGCTGTCTGCCCGTATGGTGACAGTGTGGCAGGCTGCTGAGTGGCTGTCGATCGAAGGACCTTCACAGTGGCTGAATACTCCATTGCTCTGCAAAACCCCAAGTCATTCCCTCTGTTCTATTTACTGCTTTGTACCTCTGTGTGGAAGCACTCGCAGTTAATTTCAGATGACAATCCCATGCTGCAGTATTTCCCACAGTCGGAGAATGTTCTTGTCGTGGTGGGTGGAGCGGGATGCGATGGTGTACACCAAGCTAGAATTCCCAGATTCTGTCACCTTTTGATTGCTTTTCGTTTCATAATGGTAAAACTGTGTAAAAACCTTGGTTGAGCTGTTTGTTTGCTTACAAGTGACGGAAAAAGCTGCACTCTTATATGCTCACGCTATGACGCCCAGAGTAGGCGTGAGAAACGCCATGAAATACTATCACGGTACTTTGCCCACGATTACAATAAATCACGATACAGCAATCCTGCAGTGATGCGATATATTTTCAAGACAAGCATTCATTTAATCAATGGAAGTTGTGTATTACAGCGAGAGAGAAGTTGTATTTGTTTGACTGCACTGTGATCTGTAATATCTAGCAGAGAGCTGTTTGTAGAAAATGAAGTGAGCGGGGTGAAGTGGTCAGAGATGATTTTCTTTCGCTCTGTTATCAGATTGTATGTGGTGCCTGTATGATCACTGTAATGGTAGTAAGAGACAAGTGCATGTAGATGCTCTGGTGTTGGTGCATCCAGCCGGCTTTCATCTTACGCTCAAACGATAAGTCGCCGATTGAGTCTCCGCTTTCATATTTTTTGCATTCATTTGTATATTTGGTCTATGTCAAGTCAACCATTTAAAATGTCATTTTCTCACTTTTCAAGCTGCTGTTTGAATACAAAAATCAAAGTCTATTAACTCTTTTATGTTGGTTCCAGATCAGTTACTTTATTTTTCATTTTAATACAACAGTTTTCAACCGTCCCCAAATTTGCATTAGCAAATGACATAATACCTGATGTGTATCATGTACACAAGTTCAATAATTTAATGGTTGATTGGTTGATTCGTAGATAGTGATGCTGTTGAATATAGTAAGAATGATTCAAGTGTCTCTTCCTTCTAAGAAAATCATGTTCTCTGTTCCTCTTATGTCATTCTTCATTTTTGGGGGGTGAAGAGACGTATTTTACGGTTGTTATGGCTGATGCGGAAATGAGAATGAGGCTCTTTCAAGGTCCCGAGGAGAGTAAAGTGCAAAGGAAGAGTATCATGGGAAAATAATTGGGTCATCTTGAACCAAAGGGACATTAATGTGCCATTGGGCTTCTCTGACTGTCCTTCTAGCTCCTTTTTCATAAATGAATCAGGACACCCCATAATACCAGGTGATTTAAAGCTAATTAAAGCAAAGCCTTTACAAGCCCCCAACTGCTTTCACAAATGGACAGACAACTGTACCTGAGATGTTTCAGAATGCATCTTGCCTCTTCCAAACGACCTTCAAGGCGTCGGCGATAGCTATACTGATAACCAAAACATCATACAAATGCACCGCTCTCCCCTCATTCCCCTTCCCAGTTTATGCAAATGGTCCTTAATAAAAGCATGCTCACTCCGGGGCCTCAGGTACAGGCAGAGGAAGGTCACATTGTAGGGGAAATCATTCTCTTCACAGCATGGTAATGAATGCCTTTTTTACTGACCAGAGCCACTTAGGTTCTTGTCCCCGGCTCGCTTCTGCTTGACGCTACCAGTGTTTGTTTACTCTGCCCACATCAGGGCAGACGATAGCTGTTGGATGACCGTGACAAAGTACTCTTAAACCTAATTGATCCTGTAGGTGGGGGTTAAATCCAGGGTGAACCAGTAGTATTTGAATCAGCATATTAATCAGTTTGATAGAATAGTGATGGGCACAATGTCCCATTCACACAATAAACAGGATACCTATAAGAATCGCCTTTAAAAGCTGCCTCTGATGTTCTGGGTGTAACACCGATATGCGGTTTACCTTCTTACATGAAAGACAGACTTTTATTCAAGTGCTTAGAAATCATGTGTAACAAGGAAACAGCCAACACTTGAGCATTCAGACAATGTTAGAACTGCATTGCTACTCCAAGCCACAAGTAATGTGCCAACATAATCATGGTTGTCATTAGTTTAACTGACGTTCTACCCAATGAAACATGCAGGAACTAATTAAACCACTAATATTATTTAATCGACTTTCAAGCCGATTAAACATACTGCTAAGTTAGCTATCGCAACATTTTTTTCTAATCTATTAACAGGGCTCATGTTGCGTAGAAACACCCATAGACACTTGCTTGTAACCAGCAACCTTGCAGCACTGAGAGGAACTGCAGAGAAAACGCTCCACTATTGTCTCCCTGGAGGTGTGCTCATGTAGAAACGGAAGCTTCATTGTTGCATCATACAAAGAGGTGTTTGGATTTAGGTTTATTAATTAGTAACCACATTGCGTCTCCCTGCTAATGGCATGATATGTATCAACGTAATTGTATTTATTAAGAAGTTTAACTAACTAAAAGCTTGCATAATTTCTGTTGTGCATTTAGTGACAGCAATGGAATTGGCAATTATTTCTCCTTTTTTTTTCTTTCTCCATGAAGTTGTGCCAGTTTCATTTCCACACATATAATAAGCAATGTGTACGGAAGCTTCCCCTCTCAAAGCAGGAAGAATGTTAAGAGCACTTGAAACTTGAGCCATTTTATCACACTCACCTTTCCAGCTGTCACTGACTTTTAGGGCCTCTGTGTGTTCCAAACCCCTCGCGCATGATGAAGAGGACCTCCCTTGTTCCATTAGGAGTTGATATGTGGCGTTTGTGAATGATTTGTGGGGATCAGGCTTCACTATTTCAAAGGACCTGAAAGTATTGATCCTGTCCCTGATGAGCTCACACCCAATGGTCTCATCTCGAAACGCTGTTCCAATAACGGCAGCCTCAGGAGGTAGAAATATATGGAGGAAATATACTGACAGACCACATGGTACCATATGTCATAATCCCTTAAGGCATTATGGATGAAGTTAAGAAAATCAAAACATCCACTTACTCGCAGGTTGTGGATCTTACGAGTATCTCAATTAGTCTGCATCCCTTGATGGAGGTTGATGAGTTGCCTTGGAGATCTGTCAACTTCAAATCATGTCTTCATGTGCTGTCGAAGATTGTGTGATCGATTCCGTCAAAGTAAGTTGACCTTGAGTTGGGGCCGTCATTCTTCCCCAAGGTCAGGAATAAATTAGGAATAAGATGATTCCTGGTCTAGATGTCATCTGTATGGTTGACCAGATAAACACAGTTAGAAGATGGAATTTATGAACAATTTAAGTAAAAACTGTATAAAGCTTTTTTATTTCTCCAAGGCAGATGGCACCTTTCGGTGGCTAATTTCTGATGCAGAAATTGGATCTGCTTTCTTGAGCTTGAGGCCATAGTTAGTGAGTGAATGTATGCCAAACACGTCTCCGACATCAGAGTAACCATATGTTTTCATGCAGCCATTAATCTCAGACTGGATGTTGACCGTTCCCATTTTGCCCTGTCCTACCCAAGTTATTGTCTCCTTACTCTCAATTCCTGTTGTATTAACGGCGACTGACCACCACACAGATGGCTGTCAGCCAGGCGAGGGCAGCAGAAGGGCCCTGTCGACCCCTACACTCACACACGCACAGACACTCAGTTCAATATCTCGCGTACAATGACAACACACACAGAGCTGAGGGCGTCAGAGAGCGTCCCAGTCAATGACAAATTGCAGCCCTGGACAACAAGCCGTGGTGTACCTCTCCTGAGGGACTCTTGAGATCTCTCACAGGGTGACCCAGTTCCATCAGTACTCCCCTTCTCCCTCTCCTCTAGCATTCCCTTTCCTCAGCTGCACAGCCCCCTGCAATCAGAAACAATAGCATTAGTTTTCTGGGTTCAGTTGTAGTAATGAGATCCCTGTAAAGGTTTAAATAACTGTCCCGCTAACATGACATCTCATCTCAGAGGACTGAAATGTTAACTTCTCGGTCAAGTCAGTGCTGACATCTCAGAAAAAGATCTGCAGCTTGAGCTGGACAGATTCTTTCTCTTTCTGTCCCGTCCTACTCAACATTGTATGTTCAAGGGGCCAAAACAGTTTTACACTTAGCCTCTTCAATCCCTGCTAACATCACTTAGCCAAGAGGTTAAAAAACACCCTTTATTTCTTGGTTCTTAATTCACTTCCTTTTTTTCTGCCTTTACAGCAAAGACCTGAACTGCAATGCAGCAGTGCCAGTATGGGGCATTAATATTAATGTTCAACCATTTTGCCCAGCATGGCAGGGAACCTGTCAATCCAGACGTCTATTGGAGGGGCTCCCTGTACCAGCACGCACCTGCCTAGCACTTCAAGTACCCGGGAGTGACACCAGAAGGCGCTAGTCTGCCCCTGGCGTGTTCAAACCGTGGATTCATTGGCTAGTTTTTTGACGTATAGGACATATCTGCGGCCAATCAAGCTCTAAGAAACGTTGGGTATTGCACCAATAGGAGAAAAAAATGTGCACTCATGAAACAAAGAATTTACTAGGGTTGTTTTTTGCCTTTAATTCGGTTAGACATTATTGAAGTTATGAAATAAGGCATTCCAGTCTTAAGCTTAATTCTGATTGGCCGCTGGGAATGTGTTTTATGTTGCACCTTCAAGCAGGAATCTAATGTAGCACGCTCCTTTCTTTAATAATTTTGTCTAAATCTCAACACCTGCCCAGTGGGAGTGCAGGGGATAAAATACTTAAAAAGTCTTTCGTGAGCGGTTATATCAACAGAACACAATCTTATAATTCTTTTTAACAAAGCCGACACATAATGAATGTGAGATTAGGCAGAAGGGGTGCGGTTGCTATCACATTTAAGCAGTGCTCCTCTGCATTAAGTGGTTGAAGATGGCTGCAAGCAATGCAGGTGTGTGTGTGCGCAAGCCTCTGTGCAATGCGAGGTGGAGAGAGAGTGAGGGAGCCTGGGATCAGTGTGCTGCGCTGTTCATCACTGCAGCAGTACAGCAGCTACAGATCTCAGTCCACACAGAGATGCTTAATTCTTGCCCCCCTGCCTCGCTGCCCCTCTTTCTGCGCTTTACTCAAGAGCATGTGCTGATGATGCTCTCTTTCATAACCCGAAAGGACGGAGAGACGCTGTAGGTTTAGCAAAAACCCACAGGGAACCAATCATCCTGATTACCTTCAGTCTGAATACACGCCAGCTTATTCCTTTTCATTTTTTTCTTCTTTTATGTGTCTTAATAATATACATTTTTCATTGATTGTCCACGCTGTGCCCCTCCTGCCTCAGACTGGGGCCCACGTGCACCCTGTGCTGTTCCAGATCCCATTTCTCTCGCTGTTGTGGACATAAACACTCCAATGCTCACCTGGGGGCTGTTCGACCATATTGAAGTTAGCGTAAAATCAGCTGCCTCCTTTTGTCGCAGTTCAAAGATATGCCCTGCATGATTATTTGGGATTAATCAAGGTCAGAAGTTTCCCTCCAGCATGGCTGCATTAATGCCTACAGAAGGTACAGTGTGTACCTAACCACAGATGAGATACAAGCAGTGTTTGGGGATGATGCTTTTAAGGCTTTGTATTTCATATTTCATTATGTTTTTGCACAAATGGAAGGATTATGTTTGCGGTCGCTCTTCTCATCTCATATACGTGACTGATGCACTGTTCCAATGCTACATTAAGGAGGAGTCTCATTTCAGTGTTCACGTATATCCATATGCCTTGAATTTTACCAGTGACTATAGCAAAAAGGAGGAGGTAGGACATAGGTGGAAGTTAGCTCTTACGGAGGGTTTTTTATTTTTACATGCTCTCCTTTTGTGTTCGATAAAGATTGGTAATACTTTCTTTCCTATTTGAGATTAAAGTGTCTTTTCTTTAATTGGATTGACGCTCAGCTTCCCTCCCTGCTTTCACTGTGACACTGTGACTTATTCACAGCCTTCCTCTTGTACAGTTGCCTTTGCAGTGATGTCTCTCTGTGGCACACATCCTCTAAATGACCTTCAATGGAACAGAATTGACTGACTCGCTTTACCACACCGGGGCACCTTTGTTAAACAGCACTGTTTAAACAATGTTTTTTTAATCTTCCCACCCTGTCTATTTCCCAAGAGGAGAACTGAGTGAATGCAGCTAAATCTTGTTTTATAGCCATTTTCCCTCCCGATGTTCGGCGCTTTTGCGCATCACCAAGGGAAAAGTGGCTTCCCTTTTTAACTGAGGCGCTGGAGGACGGGACTCACCAGCAGAGCACAAAGCACTTGTACTGCTCAAAGCCTCGTGTAAATAATACTGCTTGAGAAAGCTACTCCTCCCTAAGTTGATTTATTATTCCTGTCCCCATGTGTTAAGATGGGATATGCTCTGCCGCGAAAAGACAAAAGGTATTAGAATATGTTGTGTATCAGCAGAGCAAACCCTGTGATATGTTTGTGCCCCAGCCTAAAGTCCAGTTAATCACTCACTTCTCCCCCCTTTGTTTTTCCTCTCTTTGCAGTGCAATGCGTGTACTTCTATCCAAACTGCCGAGGCCCTGGATAGTAGACGAGAAGAAGGATGATGGCTACACCGCACTGCACCTGGCTGCCCTCAACAATCATGTGGAGGTGGCAGAGCTATTAGTCCATCAGGTAACAACACCGGCAAACACGCAGACAATTCCACACATACAAGTAACTAATTTAATGCATGTCTAAGCTCTTAACCTGACAGCAAATGCAGGTACTCGCACTCTCTTAGAAAACCCCCCCTTTGTTCACGCGTACTGTATTTGCTTGTAGCAGAGCTGCAGCAGCCCGGGCTGCACTCCGACTCTTTCTGACTACACACCATTAACAGCAGCATCTACTGTACTCCCTGCAGCCAGCAAGCTGTGGACCAGTTGAAGCTTCTATAACTGCCATTTTTATTGAAACCATACGGTTCACGGGCCCTCAAGGGATATTCTTTTGCGCTGCTGGGCCTTATATGCTCCTCCTCCTGCAATCATAGGTTCATGCTCCGTTTTTCCACCATTGAGATTACAGTTTTAACTCCCTGAAGACTTCCACATTCTGGAATATACAGCCAAAGTCACCTGACTAAGCAGGAACTGGGTTATTTAGAATATGCTGCAAAGCATCAATGTAGCTGCAATGTACCAACACATGGATGTGTGCTGGCCACCTTTCATAGGGACAGACCTTTTCCCCCCCAAATCTCTGCAATGGGCTTGTTCGCAGTGATGGTTCAGCTTTCTGTTTGGAAATTGTGCCGCACTACAAGGTGCGCTGCAGATTCCCAGCCAGTCAGCCAGTCAGTCTTATTACTTTGGGATTTCACACACTGCCTGATCACGATGCTTATCTTCCCAGCACATCTTCTCAGCTGAGGTGTTTGCAATTGGAAATGACAATCACATGCAGTGTTGTTGTAGGATGTGTTTTTTTTTCTTTCTAGCCCCATAGGTAATACTTTGCTGGTCGGCAAGGTTGAAGGAAGGAAGGTTCTGTCATGGTACATCACGCCAGAAAGATGTCTTTCATTATTTTATTTTATGATTCAATTCTTCAGTGTACTTTTGTACATTTATCAAATGTCTGTCAAATATGTGTGTGTGTGTGCATATGCATGTGTGATTATGATTTATTTTTGTTAGAGCCTTTTTTCTTAATTGTTTTTCTTTGCCCTTGCTCCCGCTTTCCAGGGTAGCGCCAGCTTAGACATCCAGAACGTCAACCAGCAGACGGCCCTGCATCTGGCAGTGGAGCGTCAACACACCCAGATAGTCCGGGTAAGTGGGCACTCTTTTGTTCCCTCCTTATCTTACCTCCACCACCAAATAAAGACCATGTCTTTTGTCTTTGTTTGTCTCTTTATCAGTCCTTCATAGTGGACTGTACTCAGAAGGGACTAGTGCACCATCAGTGCAGTACTACATCTAATATACAGTCGTGGATGTCCTGCAGATGAATGAGATGCTGGTTTTATGCTGTAATGCCGTGCAGGGAAAATGCTGTGAAGCCGTCTTGGTTAGAGTCATATGGTGTAGTGTTGGATTGAGATTGTCACGTTGCCATCTTGTGGACTCAAGAAAAAATGCATCATTGAGGAATACAACACCAACAATGCTGAAGCGTTGCATTGTCCGCAGCAAAAGTTAAAACTCATAAGATTGACTTGTCTGGTTGTTGCATCACTGTATGTTTTATTTCCTGTTTTTGTGGCTTCTTTTAACAGCTGCTGGTACGAGCAGAGGCCAAGCTAGATGTGCAGGACAAGGACGGCGACACTCCACTTCACGAGGCACTGCGTCACCACACGTTGTCCCAATTGCGACAACTCCAAGATATGCAGGATGTCAGCAAAGTGGAGCCCTGGGAACCCTCCAAAAACACAGTACATATACATTTTTCATTATAAACGTTGTCCCTTACTGAATAAGAGTAATTGTAGTTGTGGGTTATCAAAGCATCGGGGTGTTATTACAGCCTATATGATAATGTATATTATATATTATACATATTGCTGTGACTCACCACTTGAGAAAAAAAATGTATTTGAGCTCAGCCCCTCCCTCCCCCCCCCCCCCCCTCCCTCTCTCTCTCTCTCTCTCTCTCTCTCTCTCTCTCTCTCTCTCTCTCTCACACCCCTCTCTGTATGTGTCAATAATAATGAGTAATACTAAATTATAGCCTTCACACAGCTATCTGCCTCTACTCACAGGTCGTCATGATGTGTTACTCATTCCATCTGCATCTCACACAACC
>CAAKHC010013279.1:82258-110550 GCA_901007825.1 Macroramphosus scolopax
ACAGACTTCTGTATGTCAACAGTGATTATCAGGAATGACTCGTTTTGTGTAAATCTCGACTTCTGGCGGATCAACATGCCCGCGGTGCCGGGAGGAAAAACATGACGCGTTCTGAGGTCTTTTTTGTCTGTCTTGTGTGTTTGCATCCTCTTCCTCTGATGAGCTTCTTATTCTGTACCATCTGTAATGTGCATATATTGTGTTTTCTATTATTATATATCTAATTTCTGCTTGACGTGCTGGATCAGGGTCCCCGTCTCCATCCATCCTCCATTCTCTTCATGTGCACTGTAACACAGATACGCTGAGAGCTGCTATCAGTATTACTGCAATCTGAGATCCATCGAACCCGCATCCGGTTTGCCGATAGGACAGTGACGACACTTATCTCCGAATATTCCCTTATCAAAAAACTATTTAGTGAGAGAAAGAGACATTAGCCCAGATTTTTGCACACCGCCGAGTGCTGGAGCTTCGCCTGGCCGGTGCAAGGGTCTGTTTGCCCTGCGCACACACACCTCCATCTGCTCGGATAGAGAAGCATTAACATTGCCCTAGTGCTCTCCTCATGTCACCACCATCATGTGCGCATCAAGCTCTTGGACTTTGAGACTTCCATCAAGTCTGCTTGGTGTGGAAGGTGAAGCATCACGAACCAAGAAGCCGGGAGAGACGACGGGGCTTGAATGAAAAGTGTGTGTTTGTGGCAAACGTGGCTGCAGCAGCTTCCAGCAGCTGGTGAGAGAGGTCACTGCAGGAGATGGAGCCAGCGGGTCACCACGAGGTTAACCTGACCCGGGCTGCCTGGAGTTGTTACAATAAGAACCGAGGGAGGCACGCCGGCGCAGATGGAGAGAAGCAGGGGATAACTGCGAAGGCCCTGCAAGAATTCGACAAAGGTGTTTGTCCAAGATACGCTTGTGTGTGCGTGTGCGTGTGCATGCATGTGTGTGTGTGTGTGTAAACCCAGAAGGCCATCTGTGGGAGCTGGACAGACAGATAGCACACACCCGGGTCGCTAGAGAAGAGGATAGACGAGAAGAGAAGGAGAGAAGAGAAGAGAAGTCGGGCTATAAAGCTGCATGGAGAACAACTTTATGGAGCTAATAACCAAGTTGGACATCTAATTATTAACCCTGTCAATTAAAGATCTCCTCTTCTCTGTTCCCTCAAACACCTGCTGGCATGTCAGGTGAGCTGGTTCGTGTAAAGCCGATGAGCCCAACAAGCATTCAGAGTATTTGTTCTCTCCGTGGATGATGCCTGTAAAAGGGGCTGCAGGTGCTTGGGCCAGGGGCACAGCGTCTAGGGGCCACGTTAACCATTAACACGGCCATATAACGCTGTTACTCATTACTGCCTCTCGCTCTTGAGACTCCCTCTGACCTGAGTCACAGGTAGGAATCCCGCTAGGTGTGTGTGTGTGTGTGTGTGAGCGGCTGTGTGGTTGGCGCGGCCTCGACACACCAGCCTTCACCAATGCGTAGTGTTGGAAAGCAGCCGTCTGCCAGCTCATAACTCTTCCTCCTGCCTCTCCCTCCCTCTATTCATCCATCTTTGCTTCCTTCTCTCCCACGCACACTTGCTCACGCAGATTGTTCTTACGCATCCGGGTTTTTTTTTTCCCTTCAAAGACCTTCGTGATGACCTTTATCCCTTTCGTGCCATAAACCGCCGAGGTGTAAAGATGTTTTGCACAAAGCGAGGTGAATCTTTGCTGCTCCAGGTAACGGGGCAAAAGTCTAAGGTGAAGAGGACATCGGTGATGACTCACCGCACATGTACAGTGCGTGAGGAGGGTTGGATGAGGAAATGTCCAAGTGTTGAGCTGCCAAGTGGATCTGAAGTACTCATGGAGTACTGTGACGTTATATTATGTGACCCAGAAACTAAACCCTGAAGTGAAGGCAGGTATCTTAGAAGACCAAAGCCTGAGGCCGTCGTCCTCGTCGTGCCGTCGAGTCTCACTGGACATCCAGATTGTGACGGCCGCTCCATCCCGGCCGTGATTCATTATCATCACGTTGCTTTAATCTTGTTTCATGGATAATATCATCCAGTCCAGACCTCCAATCTCAGTGATGTCTGTCCGGATGAAGCATCTCGGAGCTTCAAGGCTGCGTTCTAGCACATTTGTAAACACGAGGCTTAGTGGAGCCTAAGCACCTAAAGCTTCTGACCCACGTCTATCAAAACAAACCTCACGCACTGGCCGGGGTTTGTCTCTCATGTGGACGAGGATGACGGCGGGGGGGGTCAGACAGGAGGACCTTTGAAGTTCAGGACCTATTTGCGTCCTTGTCAGGAGACCGAGCATCGTAAATGTTGTTGACGCCGAAATTAAAGGCTCAAAAATATGCAAAGACTCTTCCAGCTGCAGGTGTGCCCATTTTTTATATATATTCAAACTGCGGTTGTACAACTCCAGTTATGATATCAGCATTCTTGTGGCGATGCGGACGTGACTTTGACACTGAACGGAAGTCGAGCCAGTCACAAACGGAGCCGGTGAAGTCACATCAGCCATGTCTTTCTCGGGCCTCTTTTGTTGAGGCGTACAGTGCGAGTCACAATGAGGGATTTAACCGTACGTGCTGCAGATCGCCCTGATAGGGCCTCCGACTGGCAGTCAGAGCTGGAGACCGGCATGTTTGTCGGGTACCAGTAGAAAGGCGACAGGGCTCAGGTCTTAAAGAGAGCCGCTGCTCTGCATTGCACAGGACACACTGTTGGTGTGTTTGACAGCCATCTGATAACAATCATTATTGGACCATGTAGAATGCAAACGTTCTCCAGTCAAACAAAAGCTCTGGTGCGACATAGAAACTGCCTCTCAGTGTTCTCATTGTCTGGACGCTGACTGAACCAAAGGAGAGGGCGACAGAAACCTCCAAGTCAGACTGAGAGTGTGTTCGAGGCTCAGACGAGGCCGGGCTGAGCGGTCGCAGAAGCACAAGCGAAGTCGGCCCTGTGTTGTGAACCTCCGGACCCCCGGAGCTCAAATCTTATCAGGTCTCGGAGGACTTATTTGTTCTTCTGGCTGAAAAAGCTACGGACACATTGGAGCACATTCTCCACCTGGAAAGAAACTGTATTTACAGAAGGTCAAGGCTGAAGTCCTGCACTTCCTGCATGGAGAGGCCGTTAGTTGGAAACAATGTTTAGCATCTTGCTACAGCTCCTGCATGTATGAAAGGTCTTTTCATGCTCTATCAAGTCAGACAGAGACCGGTTACATCCGTCCAGGTGTGCTAAGGAAATGCACAGTAGTAATAGTGTCTCTGCTCTTGGGAAGTCTTCAGTTAATTAGCAGTAGCACCACCTCTCATGTTCCTCTCCCGCCACAGATCCTGACACCATCATCAGTCAGTTAGTCCACTGCATCCACCACCACCTCTCCTCCAACCCTGCCACTCCTCCTACCGCCATCGCCAAACTGTCTCTGTTTCCCTATCAGTGACGTCACCTTTGCCCAAGGCTGTTTTCTCTCAGGCTGGCGCTCCAAACAGCTGATTCAGGGAAAGTCACAAAGCGTCCTGCGGAGACATGACCTTCCCATCTGAGACAAAACATATAGAGAGGGCCTGGCTCCACAGGATGGAGACGTTGGCGTGGAAACAATAACAAGGCCTCCGAATCTACACAAGAGACGAGGGTCATGTTTTCCAGAGAGAGAGAGAGAGAGAGAGGAGGCGTCTCGGAGGAGACGACACTCTGTCCGTCCCTCTTTGATCCCACGTCACTTGTATTTGGATCCCAAACTTTCCTGCTCGGGACACTTTAGAACTCGGCAAGGTTTTCTTACAAACCCTGTCAAAGGTTGAGCTCAGGTTCATTGAATTTGAAACATTTTAGAGTCTCAAAGCAAAATCTAAAATTCACAAGAAGAAGAAAAAAAAAAGTAAGAAATGTAGAAGTCCCGAAGAGTATTTAATCCCGGGGGCGTATATTTGTATTCCCTGAAATGACAGTCTGTTCCTTTAAACCATCTCATGGCCGCAAACATGCACCTCGTGGAGTCACAACCCCGACGTCGACTCAACCACCGGAACAATACAGATTACTGTTCATTAGATTTACTGACGACTATCGGAGAGAAATTTAGCATCAATACACACAATTAATGATGAAATGATGAATCTGGATAACTGTTATCATACAGCTAGTGAATGTTTGGGGAAATGTAAATAGACTGGAAATGTTGTCTTGTTTGATTGTTTAAATTGTTTAATTCCACCGTAGTAGCCACATTGTAAAATGAATTACTGTCTTCGTGCTTTGAATCGTGAACATCCGTCTTATCTTGTTTTAATGGCTTTTAAAACACTTAGGTTTTATAGGTGATGGATGGTGGGCTTATCTGACGGCCGACTCTTCCCAGGGTTCCTTTGGACGGGATCGCGGCTCCCTGAAGTTCCCAAAAAACAATCACTGGACATCTTCTGCTCTCAGTCAGCTGCTTGTTCCAGCCATTATTCTAATATTCTAATTTCTATTGAGCCAGTTTGAGTCATTGAAATGACAGAGAATTAGATTTTAAGATGTATTTCAGAACCTTTTTCTGTCAATCGATTGTGCCTCCAACATCTTCCATCTCCTCGCCTGCACCGATTCACTTTGTGATGAAGAGCACCACAGTTCTCTATCGTCCATCCTCATCCTCTCCGAATGATGAGAGAATAGCAAATGGATTTGATCTGCTGAAGACTGAAGAGGCTTCCTGCCTCGTTAAAGCTGAAGAATCAACATCCAGCGGGATCCAGTCTAACATTTGTACAAACTTCTTTCCAATTATCCCCGGCAGCAGGAGATCTTCCTCCTCATCCTCTTAATCCCACATCCAATATGATGAGAAATTAGTATTACAGCAGCTCCGCTAATCCACTTAATGCTTAACGTTACTGATGATGTGCTTCTGGCCTCGGCTTGACATGGTTTGTTTGAAATCAAACATCAATACGAGAGAGAATCTTTCTGTTTTATGAAATCTTGATTTATCTTTGCTTACGACTGATGTTTTGTTTCCTTCACAATATCATAATTCTGACCTTGTTTTGAGTTAAAGTCGGACTTGTTTGTGTTCCCCTTATTCTCCCTGATATAGAGGCTGGTTTTCAAGGGACAGGCGAATCATAAGTGATAAAAAAAAAAGAGGATATAATAACATACGGCCCGGTTGGAGCCGAGAGGAGAGGTCAGCTGAACCCTCCAGCTTGTGTCAGGCTGATATGACATCATGACACTGGAGTGATAAACTGGAGCTGCTGGAGACACAAATCATGGCACACAGAAAAAAAACACAGATAAATGTGACTCCATCTTCCTCAGGACCAGCATCTGACCGCCTGCTGCGGACGATCAGTCGTGGCGTCGCATGTTTCTTGTCTTTTACAAGTTGGCCAAGGCGGCACAAAGCCAAGGCCAAAAATACACAGACAACAAGCTTACACCTCTTGAATGAAGCAGATTGTTGCTGCTCATTCACTACAGTACTCTAATCCCTTCCAGATAATCCAGCAATGCTGGCGTACAGAGAAATGCCACTATAACTGGGCAGGTGAGATGGATATTCCGTTGTAGGGAGAGTCGGGGAAGCAAGGACGGTGCATGTCCAAAATGACAAAGGTTGCGTTTACACCTGTCCCGGCCCTGATTAATCATCTACCACTTCAAACATGAGAGTTTGACGCTCACGGCCTCCCAGAAGCCTTTGCTCCAGCGGCGTTGGACAGGCTGCCATTCAGTAGAAGACAGGGCGAAACGTACTCGTGCAGGTGTAAAACTCAACCGTGTCCTCCATAAAATATGAGCAAATACAACGGCAGAGACAGGAAACGGCTCTCACAGGGGCTGCGACAGAAATAACTTTTATTTTCTGAACTTTGCCTCTTGTATATATTGAATATATAATCCATCATGTGTGGATCTGCACAGCAAGACAGAAGGAGAAGTGAGCCTGGTGCTCTGTTTAAGGACTCCACTTAATTCAATTTAAATGATGTTCTGTCATCAGTGTGGCAGCTCAAGTTTGACGTACACAAACAAAAAATCTAATGAAGTTTGATTTTTTTAAATTATTATTCTGCACAGATTTACACAAAACATACAAATATATATTCATCAAATGTAATATAGTAATTAAAAATAATTGTATGATTTAGATTGTACTGGATCAGATGGGGAATGAAGTAACTCACCGAAAGCATTTTGTTCTCAGAGCAGTCAGTTTTATTTAATCTGATTTAATACATCAGATTTCACAGTGATAGTTCTGTGTAGTTTATATGGTGAAGCTGGATTATGACAAAAAGAAAAAGCACATCTGTATATTACAGAGCATCAAGGTCCTACTGCTCATAAAATGCATACAAATATAATATTATATGATAATAATTGAAATAATGGAATCCATGTTAATGGACCGTCCTGATACAACTTAGGTGACTAAATCTTATTATTCTGTTATAGGAGGGTCCAAATCTTCAATAGTCTTTCTTGGCAGTTTAGAGAAATTAAATATATAATCCAAGCTACCAACAACTGTTGGAAAAAAGATCCAAATTCAGTATAAAATGTAAATCTGTCATTGTGATTTAGAACCAATTGTAACGTAAATTACTTAAAAAAGACGTAAAATGTATGAAATATAACGAAATGCAACACAGGAGCTGATCTGAGTTTCAGTTGCTCCTCAGTAATCTTAATCCAGGGATTAAATATATTCCCACGTATAAAACATGTTAAAAGCAGCTGTAATCAAAGCTGAAATCACTCCTGCATTCCACCCCCCCGGTGGCCTTTATGAGTCACAAATACACAAACAAGCACAGTTCACATGCGTTAATATTAATAATAAAATAAAATCTGTGATAATACTGATTCGATAATAATCCTAATTCCAGTGAAGACTTTCGGACCTCGGGGTTGGAGGTAGGTAGGAAGGTACCTGCTCCTTATCTGTGTGCGCCAGTAATCAGGACCAGCTACAACAAGTGCTGGAGTGTTGGAGATAATCATTATCAAGTCGGTACACTGACACCTGAAGAGGATCAGCCATTAGTCGGTACAACTCCTGAAAGAAACAAACACAATCCAGATAAAACTCTGGACATTATCTTCTGTGTAAAGAAAAAAAAATATAACAGATAATCAAATAGACGCTGGCTTAAAAAAACACATTATTATTATTATTAATATTATTACTACTATTATTAATATTATTATTAATATTAATATTATTATTACACAGGTCTAATTGTCCGTCATGGAGATGAGATTGTGTCCTGTCTCTGCCTGTGACACCGTCTCCAGATTAAGTGGAGACAGGGCGGCGTCCTGCCACTTCTCCTCTCCGGCACCCACCGCGCGTCAGGGCCGCGCACCCCGACATCAACCTCGAAAACACCTCATTCATCAAGCCGGTGTAAGTCAGAGGGGGAGTGAGGAGGAGGAGGAGAAGAGGCGAATAGAAGATGACCAAACGAGAGGGTTTCTGTATCCTCGCAGCACCCTGACAGTAGCGCGCGGGGTTTGGTTCACTCCCTCTGATACAATCACATCTCCAACGAGCCGCTCCGGGCCCAGTTTGGATCCAGCTGAGAGCAGGGAGGAAGAGGAGGACTGGAGATACAGGGAGGCACCAACTGTATCTGTCCGCTGGAGATTCACTTAGAAACGCATTTGGGGATTTTTGGAGCGAACTTGCATTTAAAGAAAAATACAGGGAAAGTTTCAACAGTAGCTGAAAAGTTACGCACGTGTGCAAACACGCGCTGCATCACAGCAGCAGAAGTGACAACACTGTTAATGTACTGCTGGTATTGAAGGTGCTGCAGTAATAATACACGTGTAGTACTCATGGCAAGCAGGAGGAAAAAAAGTATTTGTGGGCCTAGAAGCAGTAATATTACTCATAAAAACAGTATTTGTTGCAGCAATAGTACTAATATTGTTTGTAATAGGAGTTCTTATTTTAGTAGTACTATGAGTAGTTTAGGAATAGTGATATATATTATTTCTTTATTAGCAATGTTTGAAGTGGAGCTCTGCAGCTCATGTGGAGTACACAGACTAATACTGGCAGTCATATGAGTATTAGCTGCTCATTCTACATTAGTAGTATTAGAAGCAGCATTACATTAATAATTTAGTAATTCAGTAATATATTAACAGAAACAAATGTGAAGTAAATTAGCAATACAGTGATATAACATATTAATAAAGAGAGTTAGCAGTAGCTTTAGTGCTTACTGTGATGTAGAGGTTAGTAGTACTGGTAGTATTAGTCTTATCATTAATATTAGTATTAGTATTAGTAGTGTCAGTACTTCACTCTCAGTATCAGGAGTATTAATATTAATTAGTAATGCAATACTACTTTGACAGAGCAGTATATTTGGTGTCATCTCTTACAGTAGGCCTATTGTAGCAGAGGCAGTATTACCATTTGTGTACTCTCAGTAGTTCCCTCTGCATTGTAGTGTAGTATAAGTAGTAAAAGCAGAAGTGGTCATATTAGTAATTTAGTAAATTGAGAAACGCAATTCGCAGTAATTTAGTTTTACAGGTCCTATAATACAGCAGTACTGGTAGTACTGGTATAGTATGAGGGAAAGATAGATTTCAAATGACTTATAAACATTTTAAAAAGCAGCTAACATGATGTTAGTTCAGCAGTTAATAGTCTTTAAATAACGTCCTCCGGTATTTGTGCACTTCGGGCTCCCGTACTCGGTCAGCTAACACCGACTTCAATACTTGTGCGTGTGAGAAACTGTTTGTTCGCCCTCGTGGACACGCAGAAGACCCGCAGATGAGTGAATGATTCAATTTGACACCTCGCTATACTTTTGATCACTTCAGCCGGCTGGATGTTTATTGGCGGCCTGAACGAATCAGCCGGTTCAAAGTGAAACTGTTCACAGCTGCAGCAGCGACGTGCTGAGAGTTTGTGCTCCGACACGGTGAAGCCGTTTAATCCCCCAATGAAACGCGTCTGGCTTAAATAAACTAATTAGCAGCGGACTTATTGATCACTGCAGTGATTATTATTATTATAGAGAAGAAAACAGACGAGGACACGACAGGACTCAGGATGATAAAACACTCGTTAATAATTTGTTTTTTTTCCACGATACTTCTTAAAACCAGTGAATGATCCACATTCATCTATTGAGGTTGAGGCCCCAATTATAAGTTTCGTTTCAATCAAACCACAATGTTCATTTTGCATGACATATTTTTTCTGCACAGCTCTTTTACTCTGAAATTAATAACACAATATTATATTAAACACATTGCATTAGATCCCTCTTTTTTTATTTTTTATTTTTAATTCTGCAGGTATTATAAATAAAGTTTCGAAAGTATTTATAATGAAAACAAAGAACATTATATTTTATAATTATTCCTATTAATGTATTCACTGTTAATACTGATGGAGGGTCAATCTGCATTTCAACAGCCCTTTTTAAGTGCAACAATTTGTTATTATTCCATCAACTGAAAACACGTCTTGTGTGTAAAATCACGGGACATAAAGTTATGAAACTAATATTGGTAAAAACTACAAAACTCTAAATGTAGAATAAAAGTACTCGATGATATAAAGTGGAAGATGGAGAACCTAAAAATTGTACTTTAGTGGACCTGCATGTATTTTACTATCACCAGAGGAAGGAATATAAATATCAGCTACTAATATCAACCAATAAATCAAAAACATTGGCAAAACAAATCGTTCGTATTAGTTATTAATTGGGGATTGTGTGATGGAGCTACCAGGGGCGGAGCTCCATCTCCGTCAGGGGCATTCACCCAACAAACCCGGAGAAAAATGATTGCATTTGCAAAGTACTGTAGGTCTCAGACGGGATCTCTGTGTTTCTGTGTGATTAATTGGAGCCGATCATTGGCTGGCACCCCCATCGTGCTCGCGGCTCGCTCACACTCCCCACGATTGGTCCGCCTCCTGCGGCCGCGGCCGCCACGAAGCGCCTCCTCTCATAAACCTCCTCGGACCGCAGAGACCTTTTCCATTACTTCCAGGAGGAGCAGCGACGCACGATCGCCAACTTTTGCGCGCAACTTATGGCACACAAATAGCAGGTACGTGGTGGAGAGTCTCCGTCCTGCCCCGTGTGTGTTTCTCTCTCTCTCTCTCTCCTGTGGTATCAACATCTGGCGGCGCGAGAGCAACAGGACCTAAATCATCATCATTTCGGGGTATTGTTTTATCGCCGCAGCCTGCCTCCCGGCCCTTATCTCCTCTGGGTCTTATCAAACGGTTATCTCTTTTGCTGTGAAGACATATTGCGTTTTGTTTCCTATCTGCTATGTGTGTGTGTGAGAGAGTGTGTTTGTGCGTGTGGGTGGGAGGACAGGGGATTTGACACGGATGGATCCTCTTAAGAGCGCTTGATTGGAGTATTGCAGTGGGTTGGATGTGTTTCATTGGAGATGGACGTTACGCAGCGTCGGTAATCATGACGGGACGTTCGTGACAAGTTTCGTAGTTGTTGTAATAGAAGCTGTTTGTTTCAACATGGAAATGAGCTGCATCAGTGGTGGGTTTTCCCCGAAAGTGAAGCGAGTTTCTACCCAGATGTTTTTGGGACATATTCGTCCAAAACTCCTCGTGTTGCTTTTCTTGTTGCGATAACTGTTTTTTCTTTGATACTTCCAGGGTGGACGACTCTCTGATCCCTTTTATTAACCCCTACGGTGTATGGAAAGTGCTCCTGGATGGACCTGGGCGAAAACAGCTGGTCCATGGTCAAGCGAGAAGCATCTAGCAGCCCAGGGTCACCGGCTGAACAGACCTACCTGCCCGGTGACAGCAGGAGGAGTGACGGTCCCACCCCGGATGAGCTGAGGACGTCGGCGCCTCCGAGCGACCTTGACGCACTGGGGCACCGCTGCTCTGACGGCAGATCACTACACTCCTACGTTCACTTTGGACACCATAACAACACCCTGACCACTACCGAGGACATTCCGCTGTTTACGGATTTAGACCAGGGCAGCAAGCTTGTCCTCTCCAGCGGAGCGCACAAGGCGAGCTTGCTGGTGGACCCGTCCGACATGTACCAAACACTGGCCATCGCCGCAGCCCAGAGCCAGACTGGATATGATTCTTCCTCTTGTGGTTATATGCACTCCAACCCCAACTCCCCTGTGTATGTGCCCAGCTCCCGGGTGGGCTCCATGATACCCAGTTTCTCTTATCTGCAAGCGAGCGGCTCTGGACAGCCCAGCCACGCCGTCTCCAGCCACTCGGTGTGGTCGCAGTCCACCCCGGAGAGCCCGTCGTACAGCACCGGGAGCCCGCACACCTCCAGCCGCTTCCACTATCCTCCAAGTCCGCCCATGAACAACGGGACGCCTAGGGACATTGGCTACAGTAACACGCTGAACGTGGGCAGCAGGGACCAGTACGGCCTCTCGCGGCCCCTCAGCGGGGCCTACGCGAGTCCCTACTCCCCGTACGGAGCTCCGCAGCTGTCCCAGCTGCCGTCGCCTTGGACCGGGGGACCTTTTGATAACACGATGCTGCACACCCTGCAGAGCAGAGGGGCGCCCTTGATCCGAGGACCAAACGGAGGTAAGAGAAGAAGTGGACACATTAATGGAAGTTTTCAGTCTGTCTGTTGTGGTGGAAGAATAAAGAGAAAGTTAAGGGAAACAATCACTTTTTAAAAGAACATTATTTTCCTGTGTATGTCAGATGTACCAGAAATATATAGCAGGCTTCCATAAATATATTATGTGTTAAACAATAAAGCTGGATTTGGTCTGTTAGTGTGTTTGACAGCATCCCGTCATGAAATATAATACATGACATGAAATATAATATAATAATATTCCAGTCATTAAACTCTAGGCTATATTTTACGTGAAGGTATAAACTTTGTTTTAATTTAAAAGAACCATCATCACCTTTTAAATAGCTTTTGATACGTTTCCTACATGAATCAGTGGATTTGATTTATTCTTCTTCACTTGACGCATCAATACCAGAAAAGGACATTATCCCAAATTTGTTTTCAAGTCATGTGTGAGGTGGATTTTTGACTGTTCTGTCTCAGTTTCAGATATTCTGGACGACATGGGGGAGAGCAGAGAGTGCGTCAACTGTGGCTCCATCTCCACGCCGCTCTGGAGGCGCGACGGCACCGGACACTTTCTCTGCAACGCCTGCGGCCTTTACAGCAAGATGAACGGACTGAGCCGGCCGCTGATCAAACCACAGAAACGGACGGTGAGCAGAGGGACACGGAACCTCTTAATATCCTGCAGAATTATTTCCAACGATGGCTGGAGGTCATCGCACGACTGTCACACTAGACCCTGAGGTCATATATAAATTATAAATTAAAAAAAAAAAACACGTCTCATATTTCAATTTTCAAATTATATTGTGTCGTTTTAAAATGTGAGAAAATATATTTGTAAAAAATATTTCCAAACGTTTCTCACAATGACTCAAAATCCATCAATTAACAATCAAGAGTTTCTGTTTATTCTAAAATCAGATCTGAAGTCTATTAGAAACTATTTGGTTTCAGTGGAATAAAAGGGTCATTTTAAAGGGTATTAACTAAGACCATCAGATAATTTGATATCTGACTAATGAATTAGTCACACAGCAAAAAGGTCAAATCTTTCCCTGTTGCCATTACGCGCAGCATTACGCACCGAGTTACTCTGTATTCTCAGGTCATTTATTGACACCGGTTAAATTAACATTCACTACAGGCCGAATACAAGGTGGAACGCATAAAGAACATACAGGAATATTATTATTAGGAAATAAGATATTAATGGTTGAGCTGTGATTTAATAAGACGAGTGTGGCCTGCACTTTCAAAAAGGATCCGACCTGAAAGATCTCTGAGCTTCAGTCCCTACAGGGGAATTCTCCAATTAAGCTTTGATCAAAACAATTAAATGTGTTATTTTACTGTTTCCAGTCGACGTCCAGAAGAATCGGCCTGTCGTGCGCAAATTGTCAAACCAGCACGACCACGTTGTGGCGCAGAAACGCGGAGGGAGAGCCGGTGTGTAACGCATGTGGGCTCTACACAAAACTACACGGGGTGAGTCCAGGTTTGATGGATTCTAATTGAATTCTTATTTCGGTCAATAGAAGCATCTCTAACTGAATGTATGTCTCCCAAACAATGACGTCATAGGTGCCTCGGCCTCTCGCCATGAAGAAAGAGGGAATCCAGACAAGGAAAAGAAAACCGAAAACACTGAATAAAACAAAGGGGTCCTCTGGTGGGTTACTTTAATGTGCTGGCTGTTGTGTGACACTGCTTCTTTCCTTGATAGGATCTAATCAATATATATTTTTTCTACTACTAAAGGAAACAACAGCTCTGTGTCGATGACTCCCACGTCCACCTCCTCGTCCAATTCTGAAGACTGCTCGAAAACAAACTCACCCTCAGCGCAGGTGTCAGGGGTGAGTACAAGAGATATGTTGCAAGGATTTAGGAATCAGAGCAGTGAATCCATCCAGTCCAGCTCGTGAATTCATATATACCTAATAAGGAAAAATGGCCTGAAATAAAACTGTCAAATTCCCAAATTCCAAACTTTTTCCATAGTATGTTCCCATGTATTAGATTAGTTGTTACAGCAGGTGTCTTGCTAAAATAGGTCATGCAGGCAGCTTGATGCTCTGTGGTGAGGAGTCCCTCTAATGAACCTTAATATCACAGATAATGTAGTTTCACACTGATGTGTACTGAAGGCAGCTTGTCGTTCCCCAGACACAATGAATCACGTTGCAGTTCTTAAATAAGATAAATATATTTATAATTCATACATTTCAATTTCAGCTTTCCAATCAGACTAACAATTTGTCCTGTGACGCTGCAGGTCAGTTCGTCTGTGCTGTCCAGCTCGGGGGAGGGAACCGGCTCTGGTTCAGTGGTGAAGTACCCGGGACAGGACAGCCTGTACACCAGCGTGGGTCTGTCCCAGCCGTCAGATGTAGCTTCAGTGAGGGGTGAACCCTGGTGCCCCATGGCTTTAGCTTGAACACCAAGATCTTTGCGAGGACAGCGTTCCCTGGATCCTCCGTCTGGATGCTATGTAGTGTGGAAGTATTGAGGGGCAATGTTTGATTCCTTTCCTCACAGCTGATGCGAGAAGAGTCACACTGCGAGCTTCAACCCGAGCGTGGAATATCTGGGTTTGGTTTGGAAACTGGCGTGGGGATCTTGTTGCCTTAAGTAAACAAAAGGGAAACTCCTGCAACCAGGCTGGATGATCAATCAGATGGCCGGGCAGCGGATGGTTTCTGGACTTGCCGTGCACCCGTCATCCCACCCATGGCACAAAGCCAGATGTTGGTTCTTAAAAGAAACCCATCGTGTACATAAAGGATTTCCTCTCCTCCGAAGACAAAGCTGTTGATTGGACACCAGCGCTTCACGACGTGCTACATTCTTTAAGGACATTTAGATTTATTTTTTTCTTCTTTCCACAACTGGAATCATGCAAACAAGTGCCAAGACAGCTTTTATGAATCAAAAAGAAAAAAAAATATTTATAAATCTTCCATTGTTGAAAACATGGCTATGATTGTTAATAAAGATATCAACATAGAATAGAAGTAAAACCATTCTGATGTCTTCTTTTCTATTATTGTTTTTTTTTTGTTATTTAGTACAGTAGTGTTGAATCTGCACGTGTTCCACTGACAGCTCTTATGTATTTGACTGAAACTAGTTTGGTTTAAACAGGGTATCATTGTCATCTAGTGTTTTTTTTTTGTTTAATTATTTACTGAAAAATAATCAACTCCCTCAGCCTGATTCTGATACTGAGACATTGTGGGGTGGCGTTAAGGTACTAGTGTCGAAGCGATGGTGCACGAAGCAGAGCTCCTTCTGATGTAAAGGCTGTTTGACCCAGAATATCTGAGGGCCTTTGCTGACTTTAGTGTACGTTACAAAGGCATGAAGTGCAAAAGAAGAACCGCTGGCTGCTCTACCTGACTCAATAAACCTTTCTGCATTCTGTTTTATCACCTCTGCACGATAACTTCGGGTCACCGCCGAACACATTCATGTTATTTTAGCTGATAAGGATTAAAATCAGTGTGACAGTTCAACTCAATGAGGTGCACAAAAAAAAAAAAATCATATTCCAGTACAGTTTAATTCATGAAAACCTTCATTGTGGTAACAGTGCACAGCTGAATGGGTGCATGTAACAATCAATATTAGTGTGTTTGATTCCTCACACTGCGCGTCTCCACATGCTCCAGCAGTGGGTCGGGTGGAGTTAACCCCAATCTGAAGAGTGACATGTAAGGTCCAAAAAGAGCATATCATACATTCTTCTAGAATTTATTTATATATCATGTTTTTTCTTAAGCGTTTTGTTTGAATTTTTTTTTTTTTCTGAAACATTCTAAAAATATTTCAAAATATTTAAATTCAAGCAAGAATACATTTTTTTTTTTTTTTTTTTTGGTGATTGTAAATAATTTCCGGTTGTGTTTTTAAAGAAAGAGCATCAGTATTTTTTGAAGTTTGCGTAATGATAATATCACTCATGATAAGGGTATTCTCCTCCGCGGAGGAGGTTACGTTTTAACTTCGGTTTGTTTGTGTGTGTTTGTTGGAAGGATTACGCAAGAATTACACAGCCGATTGTCACAGAACTTGTTGGAGGGGTGAAGCCCCGGCCGAGGAAGAACCCAGCACATGTTGGACCAGATCCGTCGAACATGAGGAATAATATTCTATGTTTTTTACACTGGATTTGGTTTCCAGTTCTAATCAACTCACCTGGCTGAAGAAGACTGGATCACTTTGTCCCCTTAGAAGTTTTCATGTGAAAGACGCACACAAAGACCAGCTAATGACGAGAAAATCTATTTCCAGAAGTCCAAAATAAACTGTGTTAAAACAAAGCACCTGAAATGCAAAAAAAAAAGTGTGCTTGCAGGTTTTTTTGATTTATTTCTCGGGTGGTTTGTCACCACACACTCTGCTTATGTTTTTAATTAAAGCAAGCCTTTATTCATTCTGACAGCTTTTCACTTAAGTGTTTTTCTTTTCTACCGGCCCCCAAAGACTCAACACACAATCCCGTGTCCTCTTGAACCAGCAGCTCAAAGTACCTGTCACAATGTTTGCTGTACTTAAGCGAATATGGCCCGTGAGTGATCCCACATGAAAAGATTTTAGAGATGGTTGAGATTTACGTTTTGTCTTAGTGTTATCTGTCTGCTCTTTGGCATATTGATTTAGCTGAGTTTATTGAGTGTGGAGGAATGTGCTGCACTGCACAACAGCCAGCGGTTTCGAGGTGAACATTGTTGTTTCTCTTTCTTTTTGAGAACAAATTAAAACATGTGATACGGCACTGGACTAGTCGAGACACGTTCAGCTACCTCATTACAAACTCTTTATTCTTTTATTGTTAATTAGGTTTGGCTGCAGATGTCAAATGGACATTTCCTGGCACGTGCGTGGATGTTGTATAACGCCGAGTCTGACACAGACACCGCCGAAACCTTCGGCCTCCGAGCGGATAAATTACGATGCCACCTTCGGATATGTAAATGCAAACTGGTGTTGAACTCAAAACACGAGCAAATATTTATAGGTTTGTGAATTTACGAGGTGGTTCCTACCATTGGCTGTGTCTCCATGGTGCTGCGAGGGAGGAAATATAAACACAACATCGCAGAAATCCTCCCTGAGCCCTCAACTGGATATATGTTCCCTGAGCTGAAGGGTCACATCAACTGTTATGTGTTGGAGAAGGAAAGCGTATAGTTTTGATCCGTCAGAGTGAAGGAGAGGGACGGTGTTTGCGACAGAGCTTTAGGACTGTGGGAATGAAGTCCAAATAGGTGATTGAAACCTTGAAAAAAAGGGGCAAGGGACAACGAACGCTTGAGACAGACAGAGAAAGAAGCTGCGCAGGGTTGAAAGTCCTCCCAAAGTAAACAGCCCAGACTAGCCCAGAAGCAGCAGACTTCAGGCCACAGGGCTGTTTGGTAAATGGAGCGACAGCACAGTATAGCCCGGCGGCCTCCCTCCCTCAGGAGATGCCCGTTGATCTCTCCATATTGCCTTTCAAAGGAGAACACGGCTGGCCCTGCCCCCGGAAGAGATGGGATCTCTGACTCAGCCCTTTTGGGTTTCCTCAACAGACACGGGGGCACATTCTGGGAGACACACACACAAAAAAAAAAACATGACTGCTGCCTTGCTTGTGTTCTTGATTTGAAAAAAAAAAATCTCTACTTGAGACAGAATTTATGTTTAAGAACTGTCTTGTTTTATCGCTCTTTGATTAATTCACCTTGACAGATTCATAGAAAGCCAAACCGCTGTCAAAGGCCCAGAGAGTACTTTGCCTCCATCGTTAGCTTTAGCAAACATACACATAACTGTAAAGGGAAGGACGATAGCTCCTCCTCCGCTCCTGCCATAAAGTCTTAATCAGGAAGTTTAGTGCACACAAGGGTAGGCTTCAGTTCAAAATAATAAATAATGACGTCAAATGCAACTCCCTTTTCTCTAATAATAGACCAGCGCTGAGGACCGCTCCTGTCCACGCAGCGCAGTGATGACGTCCTACCAGGTGTCAACAGCATCGTGAAATCAGCCCCGTTTCCAGGGAAAGGTCGGGAGCGACTGTCCCGAGTGGGAGATACCAGTAAACAGGAGTACGTGGGGTCACAAGGAATGTATCTCATATATGGAATGAGATGGAAATGAGGAAGATGTGATGGAAGACTGAATGAAAAGGAAGGAGCACACAACCGTGACGGATAAAATAAATGATAAAAAAACACAAATTGACTCAACTTCCATCAACTAGATGAGAGAATTGTGTTTAAAAAACTTGCACCAACTGGTTAACAGAGCCTGTTGTTGCAATGCTCCAGTAGCTTTCTCACGTTGAGCTCAGTCTATTTAATGGAGCTTCATTACCACGTTCTCTGTCTGGGCTTTAAAAAAATCAGCCTCTAAATCATGTAACAGCAAGTATTTTCTGCTGTCGCCATCCAAAGAGAGCGCTGAGATTCTTAGGAGTTCAGAGCGAGGTTAGGGCTATCTCTCCTCTCCCGCTCGCCCGGCAGTCAGCCTTGTGTCCAAGGCGTTTTGTGAATTCAAGTTCAGCGCTCTTGTGTATGGGAATCTGAGCTCGCCGCCAAATGCAATACTTCCCGCAGTATTTCTGTCAGAACTTTGGCCTTTAAAAACAAAACACAGTGAAATCACATCAGGTCTGTTTTAATCAATTAAACGTACATCAACAAACGATATGCTAATGAATGTCTCAACAGGGAGAACAAATTCTCTACTGCTGATGTACGGTGAGAAGTCATTAATTCATTTGAAAGCTTCCTACAGAAGGTTCAGTTTCATTATTGAATAGTAATGTGAATTTATATTTGTGACATCGGTTGTTATGGAAATATTGTGGACAGAACAAAACGGTTTCTGTCTCCCATGATGAATGTTTGAATGAAGAGGTACCTAGATACCTGCTATCGCTTGTTTCAGGACCTGCAATGAGTCATAGGACTAAGAAGTTTGGTGGGAATTTATCGGCCCGTCTTCGGCTTGCTCCCACCCAGAATGCAATGTGGCGCCTCAGACTTTAGGACCCGCTCTCTGTCAGAATGAGGCATGCTTGTGAAAACACCGTTTGGTCCAATGAAGTCTTAAACTGTGATACATTTTCATCTGGCGCTCAAGATAGCCGCAGAGCCACACAGTGAAAACAGGGGATATAAAAGTGCAGGATGCTGCGTCATGTCAGAAGAGCTCGGTGACGCTGCTGACTGCACGCCAGCCTTCCGAGACCTATTGTGAAAATTCCAAATTATCAAGTGAGCACCTAAACATGAGTCACGGGCCTGCGTATGAGCTCCAACCTCCCTCCTGATGCCTGAAATCTTCACCCAGTGAGTAACTTAAGTGTTAAAGAGCAGCAGTCCGACATATTTACCGAAAGCCACTTACAAAAGAGAAACATTCAACCTCGGAGGAAGCACTGAGTACTAAATATACTCAACAGAGAGATCAAATAAGGAGATCGGCTCTACCTGAAGCTTATAGGTGAAGGATGGAACGTAAATTAAGATCATTGACTTAAAGCTCATGTCACCATTTCCTTGTTTCTTACAATAGTTGTGGACAGACTGTCCCTCTGTTAATATGCTGCCCCCTGTTGGTTTGGAAGCATCAACTCGCTTTGAGTATCACAAACTGCACTTTTAAAGGAAAACTGTCATTTCATTACAACACATTTTATTTTCTTTAGTGCTACATGTTGTTGATTCCTATAACAATGTCCTGTCAGGCAGTCTCCTGAATTACAACCCAAGTAGTCAGACTATAGTTTTCCTTTTCCACAGCAGCATAAACTGCATTAAGGTGAACCCGGTGACTGAGCTCAAAAACAGAGCTGCTTCCTTGTGCTCCCCTGACCAGGCAGACCCTTTGGCTGAGGCGACCAATTAATTATAGACTTGACTTTAAAACTTCCTGTTTTTCCCTCTTTAATTAAGCCAATCTGCCCTGGTGCTCTAAAAAGAGGAAATACCTCAAAATAGTTCCCCTAATTTCAGCACATTCAATTACTTTGCGGCTGGTACAGATTGCATCGGTCGTGTTAAACGTACGGATCAACAGTGTTTGATCACAGGGGATATTATGTCCGTCATTTCTTCCTGTTTCGCCCTGAATATTGTGGGAATTGTGAGTAGGGCTGGTGCCCGAGGTGGGCACAGGCCGCACATAAACGAGCAACTACGTGCCCTCAGTCAGGCCCATCCAACATCAATCTCTGCCTGAGATGTTTATTATTACACACATGCGGTCACTTATTCTGAGGAGAGTAGACGAAGAAAAAAAAAAGACCCCTGATTTATGCCTCGTTGTTACCCTTTCCTGTCCTCATTTATGAAAACAAAATTCCAGTGGATTCCGGCAGTATTAACACTAAGCAGTTACGAGGTCAAGCCTTCACTTACCCTGCACAATTCAACACATCAACACATGTATTGTGCTGTTAGGTGCAACTTTTCCTTGTAGCGTTTCTACTGCTATGTAGGCTAAGTGAAAGAGTCTGCACATAAACATAGAAACTGACCTTGACGGAAGACACACTTCATATCTCTTTCTGCCTTTTCACTAACACTACAGCCGCGGTTCAAGAGCACCGAGTCACCTCGACTGTTATCGTCAAAGCACCACACTTGTTGAATACCTGCCAGTGTTGTTCGGTTGTGTCCTTTTCAACTTTGAACTGAAACTCACCTCCAGGCCTCACCCCTGTGTGTTTTTCACTGGGAAACAGGAAGAAGGTGGAGTAACTGTAGACGTACGTGGACACAAAACCAGGGCTGGAACATTGTAAATGGGTGATCCTTTTTTTTATGTGGAGGTTTTTCTTCGGAGCAAATCTGGAGCTCGGCCTGATTTAAGAGTAGAGCGATGCGGTACGTGACAAGTTCTTTAATGAGCCGTATCGGGTGGCTGACAAACTATTGTTCTCCGCTGTGGGTTCTTCATGTCGGAAAGAGAATTAATTATATTATTAATATAATAGTTTTACAAGGTGACAAATATCTCTTAATTTTCGGGAAAACAACTTTTTTTTGGCCCAATTGTTTTCCCCAAAGAATTTTGAATCATTTGTTTTGAACTCCAGAGTATCTCCTCCTGGCGGTGGAGCTACTTTCTCAACCGCCCGAAATGGCTAATCTTCCAAGCTGTTGCAAATTTTGTAAGATGCCTTAAAAATAAGAGCAAATCATTGTTGACTAGTTGTCATGCCGACAAAGACGAGAGATTGCCCATGACCACAGACGTCAGGTGTGAATTCTGAAGTAGCGTTTTATTGCTAATTGTTCGCTAGGTGTTAGCATGCTACTACTGACCAGCTAGCTAGGTCAACACAGCTAGCTCCTTTGTTTTCAATTGTGTTTTCATTAGCATCTACCTCACAGTTCTGTTAAGCCATCTTGCAGAGGGGTCGTGACCCCTGCAAACAGAAATTGGCTGATATTAGTGGTGCTTTTGACGTTATTTATGCACATTTATTTTGGAGTCATAGGAGTCCTTTTTTTGGGGTTGTTTTCTTATGACTGCCAATGGTCAGTGAGCTCTAAGGAGACATTTTGTGCTACTGCATCAAAGCCAAGTGGATTCCAGCCAATTTGTTTTTGTTCCACATTGTTGTTGAGGCTAAATACAGCTAAATGCGTCTGACTTATGACCTATTTTGCAAATATAAGAGGATCCTAGCTTTAAAATTCAGAGTAAATCAAGTGTAGAACAACTATAAGTTCACGTACATGTTACAGCGTACTTATTTAACTCTTGACCCTTCAAAATAAACACTTTCCACCTAGCCAATGGTGCTCTTAAAATGCCACACATCTTTATCTCTTCGGCTTAATTCCTCCACATGTAGTGCTGTTAGAGAAAGAGGCCTCCGAAAAGAGACGTCTGATGTGGTGCACTGGCAGAATGACATCATCAAAGAGGAAACCCAAGCAGGCCTACTAGATGTCCTGCTAGAGGCCCCTCAATAAACAGACTGGTTATCACATCACTAACATTTATTTAACCCCTCTGCAGAAGGTGTTCTGTTTGAGGGTGTGCAAGGGAGGGAGCTGTACCCAAAACTATTTGGCTGACCCGTTACCAACCTTAACTGATATCCTAAACGCACACACGCACGCAAAAACAAACTTTGCGACTTGCCTTTTATCCCCATAACACAGCGAATCCCGGCAATGTCACTGTGTTAATACGTTTATGTCCCCACAACGTGATGAATACCTGGTGCACGCATGTTCTCACACACCTGAGCTCTACCTGCCTCATCCTGTAACCGTGTAATTTAAGTCACCAAGACAGGAGCAATACAAGTACACGCACACCCACGTCCTTCTGCAGTTTCATATTTTAGACGGGGTGTAGACACACAGTTGCTGTCTTCTCTCTAACATTAAGTGCTTCAGACCGTTCTCAAGACGTCCCCTTACTCCCTTGAACTCCACTTCTCTCCGTCTCCCACTCCATCCAGTCCTCCCAAGTTTGGCTGTCTTGAAAAAAAAAAGGGGGCTGAAAAAAGGTTTTCAACAGAGTGAAGCTTTAGAGGGTCAAAAATGAAAGGATGAGAGGATGAGGGGAATGCTCCTATCCTTGGATACAAACTGCCCAACCCCCCAACTCCATTCCTTTCCTGCTTGCAGTGAGACAGCGCAGCTCTCTCCCACACATCTCCACATCCCAGAGCCAGGCCCTGTGTTTTCATACTTCATTACTTAAAGGGAAGAAATGTAGCCCATACCAAAATAAATACGTCTCTCTTGGATCAGACCATGTGTCATAGTGCGATAGCGCCTAGGAAAAGGCTGTTGTTTTAACCGGAGGAGGATGGAACTCTCTGGCTCTGGAGAGCGTCTGTCACTCTGTTCTCTGTCTCCATCACACATCACAGACTCTCAGCACACTCTCACACATGATTTAGACCTAAATACATTATTGTTAAGTGGGCCGCCTGCAGCTGCAACACTCAGTGGAAACAGATTCACCAGGTGTCACGCTGCAGTTAATGAGCTGAGCCTAATTTAAAGTGATGTGCCGTCTTTTATTCTAGTCCTGATATGATATCTTAGCGGTTTGACTCTGTGTAGCATGTGGACGGATGGTCGGACCACCAGTTTGGTTCACTCCAAAATATCTGGACAACTACCGGGTGGATTTCCATGAACTTTTGTACAGACATCCAGAGTCCCCAGAGAAGGAGGCCTGCTGACTTTGGTAATCCCCCGACTTTTCTCACTCTCACTTCTTCTGAAAAATTGCCTAACATCCACTTAAATGATCGGCAAAAAGGTTTAATACAGACAGTGGTTCCAGATTGATGACTTTGTTGGTCCACTGACATGAAACATTTTATTTTTTTTTTGTCTGCATTTGACACAACCATAGGTATTGAACACACACACACACACATACACACTTACACAAACGCACGCACATCGGAGCAGTGGGCAGCCGGCCAATTAGAGGAACCCAGGGAGCAGTTGGGGGTCGGGTGCCTCGCCCAAGGGCACTTCAGCCGTGGATGTTCAGGGATGGGAAAGTGCTTCTTCTTTCACCAACCACGTCCACACTTTTCGCGACGGTCCGTTGGATTGAGCCTTCGACCTTTCGTTACCGAGACCTGCTTCTGTAATATTTAGACCTACAGCTTATTTACTTCTCATTCTTTGCACAGGCGCCGCGCTAATCTTCTCTGCATCCTTCCAATTTTAGTTTACTGTTCCCTAAAGTAAAGCATCAGCAAGATTCCCGTGGTTTTAGATAAGTGTCCCTTATTGAAAGAAACATGTCGCTTACTTTAATATCACTGTGTGCATATCACACAAACATAGTCCTGCACTTATCCCTCAATTATCTTAGTATGAAGAACATTTCCTTTTTTCTTATTTCAGATAAACTGCAGCACGTGTGATACCAGTCTGAGGCCGTCTTCATGCAGCTCTGTTAAATGGCCAATTGAATGCTCCGTCAAGCAGAACCTTCCTTTGACCCTCACGCACACACACATACAAACATTCAAGGCACTGGCACAGTCCGGCGCAATCCTTTGCTCCGACATCAATAGTTTGTTTATAATTAGCCCTGGCACCTCTTGACTACTTAGAGAGAGTGATTGTTTTTGAAAATGGCCCCTGGGGTCCTGTTGACTGATTGGCCTGAGGTTGGGGGATTTAAGGGGAGGGGAAGGGGGGGTGGGGGGGGGTCTGAGAGGCTGCAGTCGCTGTAGAGGGCCTGTTGCTGGCTCCGAGTTGTAGGCTGCATTCCACTCAAGCCACTCTGGACCCTCGTCTGACAGCCACTCCGATAATATCCCAGTCAGATAGAGTCGCTGGGGCGGCTTGTCTGAGCCCTGTTCTGAATCACTCAATTAGTGCAACAGCAGGACCTCAACATCTCCTCCTTCTGCAAGAAGCCACACTTACTACACAGGAGAGTACACAAACGGTTTCAATTTAAAGCGGCAGTGTTTACGCGGATGAAATACGAGGCGTAAATACAATTTGTGTGGTCTTCTGACGATATCTCGGCCGGTGGGAAGAGGTTTTGAGGGTGTTTGTGTGTCTCTGTTACTGTTTATAGAGAGTAACATCACTTCACAACCCCACTGAATATGCGCGCCAACACCTGCTAATAGATGCATCACCCAACTGTGAACTTAAAGATGTCTGCAACTGTACTCGTCAGACAGATGTTCCCTACTGGAAGATCTGAATCCTCGTTTGTTGCAGCCATTTATGAAATTTGCTGATAGGAAATGAAATGAATTAATTAAAGTAAATCTTATTATTATTATGTAAAATCCAAGGCAAATTATATTCATATCGGATTTTGCATTTCTGATGTCAGATTCAATGACCCTGTCCAGTATCGGACAGATGGACATCGGTCAGTGGAGACCTTCTCCTTGCTTGTTAGACAATTACAAAGCAGGAACAGCATCTCCTCATTAGGAGCAAATCCCTGGATGAATAGTTCATGTGCAGTATAGCTCATAATGAGGAGCAGCGACTTGTGTTGGGTCATTTTTCTTCCGCCACGGTGGGAGTGCTCGGTTATGACGGGCAGTGGTTTCATTTCGGCGGAGGTGGAGGAGGTCAATGGTAAACATTCTCACCCCCCGTTCTTCCATTCATCCAACCCTCTCTCTCTCTCTTCGAGCTCGAGATTGCCGCCCCGCCAGCCTGCGACCGAACCCTCACCTCGGGCCGACCTGTCACCTGCAGACACCCTCTGTGGGCTGCTTTGATGTGGTGTCTACTCTTATGTACAGTAGGGGTTAATCACACACCTTGAGGAGTGCGACGTGCTGTTCCATACAATGGGTCCGCTGCCCCGGTGTTGAGGGCTGTGAGAGGGATTAGAGATGAAAGGGCGGCCAGTGTGTGAGGTAAACAAGCGGAGAACAATCTCTTACCTGCTCCGCGTTTAGTCAGCGGATGTTCACGTCACTCGACTTTCTTCCTGCTCGAGTGTTGACCGATTGACTGGTGGCTGCCAGGACTGTGTGTATCCAGTTTGTTCCTGGATTTAATATATATTTTAGCTCTGATGTACAAATAGCCACACCTCACACAGTTAACACAAATGCACACCTTTGATATTTGCATCAATATTGAAGGACGACAGCGAGGTTCTTCGGTTTTGGGTTTATCAACCAATTAAGACCAAATCGCCACATCGTATGTTCCTTTCTCCATCTCGGTCGGCTTTTGAAAAACAACAATTCAAGAACCCTTAATCATCCGCTCCGGGAAGTAACCCAACATTTTTCTGATGTTCATTCAATCTTTCAGCTTCGTAACGACAACTTTTTCATCGCGCTGACGGACGAGTTATTAAGAACAGAAAACATATTCGTCCTTCGGCCGAGCGCTGCTGCGCCGAGGTATGGCGATGTTTAAATGTTAATTGTAACAGGACACTCCCTGAAGAACATGGTCATTCACATGCTAACTGAAACTGAAGTATATGAGTTATAGCGCAACGATTGCTCAGACAAAGGCGCCATCAATTGTTGTGACGGCAGAAAACAAACTGAACTGTAAGAAATGATTCATGGTTGGCGAGTCGAGCCGAAAATCAGGGCTGTTTTTTAACTTAAAAAAATAGTGTTTGTTACATGAACATGTTTTAGTCAGTTGATAACTTCTCTTTAGAAGTTGGTCCAAATTAAGAAAAAGGTCTTAACTCAGAAATATTGCGATTTTGAGTTAGTGCAACTTGAATATCTTGACAGCGTCCTTTAAATCGTGCCACATGAGAAAGGACGGATTCCCTGAAGATATCGTTCGTCAGTACTATTTCCTTGTTTTATTCGTGACTTTAGTAATCGTCCATATAGCTTGAGGCCACTATTGATCTAATCTAATCCTAACCCAACCTCGTCTGACAAGAGTGAAAAGACAACGGTAAACTTTTATTCGTTATTATTTCTTGGCGAACTCGTCCTTTAAACCCTGGACGTCTGTTGGACAGATTGAATTATAAAAACGTGTTATTTAGTTGGCCGGGACTTTCCTTTGATGTGTGACTGTTACACAAAGATCAACTTAGAAATTACACACCTGGATGTTTCAGTTCTGTATGAGTTCTGACTAATTCCTGGAAATAATTATATTTGATTGCTTTCATTTGCTTTCTTCCTCCTTGCTGCAAAAGAAACAACATACAACCCCATGGAGTCATGCTTTGTGGTCAAATGGTCAAATGTGTTTTGAAGGAATATTCTCACATGTTGCCAGATAGACTTTACTTCTTGTCTTGCCAAGACATATGAGAGGTTCATTGTAATGTCTCGTCAGTATTAATTGATTAGCTTCCAGCACCAATCAAAAAGCTCCATCAGGTTCGGCACAGGCGATCCTCTGAAGCTGCCAAATTAATTTTCTTTGGTAAACCGAGACGCAAGAAGAATATCGCAAGACAAGAAGCCTCTGATGTCCCTGGTGTCAAAGGGAATTGTTGATGAGATTTCCTAGAAGAGGTGTGAGAACGAGTCAGTTCCCGCCTGTGAGCGGCTTGTTTTCTGCACCACGTCCACATCCCTCCCTCCCACTGGAATCTGATGACAAACTGGGTTTAACCTCCCAGCTGTGAGGAGCTGGGTTCAGCTTCTTATTGCGCCGTGCGGAGGAGTCTGCATGTCTGGTGGAAGATGAATTCGAGTGGTGGGTTATGATTCAGAGCAGAAGAAGGTATGGATTGGTGCTCCTGCGAATATCAACCGTCTTTGACGATGATGAATCTAGGTGAAGCCGAAGAAGATCCACTTCTGACGTCAGCACCAACATATTCTCATCTTATAAAGCTGGCTTACATGTTCGCAGTTACACATGTACTAATCCAGCACGAGTTTTTTAAGGTTATACTGTTTTTTTTTTTGTTTAAACTCACATTGTTTTGAGAGTTTTGAAACAGGATATTTACAAAATGAACATTTTATGAATCAATAAAAAATTCCTTAAAAAAATATATATAGTGTTCGATATGATTCGTAGTTACAATAATCTCGCAACTGCTTTGCTGGTCCGATCCGAATTAAAAATAGTCTCGTGAGGAGTTGGAAAAAAAATAGTGAAAGCTTGATTATCTTCACTTCAAAGCCGGCAAATTGTCAATACTTCCACATGGCATTTCAAGTTGTGCCAGTTCTTTCATCTCTGCCCCCCCCCGGTCCTTGAGGACCAGGCACTTAGATGGAGTCAGGAAGCCATTGGTACTTCTTGGCATGCTGGGAAGTGGGAGGGCTGGCGGAGTACTGTATGGTAAACAGCAACAACCGTCCTCGTCGGAGCTTTTATTCAGCCTCTTGTTCCTCGGTTTTATGATTTAATTGGTGCCTTTTTTTCCTCCTTATATATGTTCTGAATTAACGACTCAAGACAAGAGAATCCTTTGGTACATTATCCCCCGCTTGGGGAGAAACTCTTGACAAAACAAAAACAGCGGCAGCTTTCTGTTAATAGTCGCCACTTGGTGCCACCAGCTCCGCTTTCTCATGACAAATCGTCCACATTTCCAGCCGAGGTGTTTCCTACGAAACCATTTCACGGACAAAAGAAGCCGAAAAAGTGCTGATGCAGCGTGAAGGATTGGTGTTTTCATAAGTGGTTCGGCGTCTCTGTCGCGAAGCCTGTCACACGCCACCATCCATTATCTTTCTGTGGGACAGGGGAAGTTATCTTGGGAACCTATTGTGTGCTTGGCAGAGTTTTGACTCTGTGTGTGTGTGAGTGTGTGTGTGTGTGTGTGGCACTTCTACTGTGCATACAGGAGGTGTTGTGGAGGACTGGGGCTGCTGTCCCAGATCCCAGAGGAAAGTCTTGGCTCCAGGGGGCCTGTCCTCCCCTCTGGCCCCTGCTGAGCTGGGGAAACCATGCTTGGAGACAGTAGGATGGGGAGGGGGAGTCAGCATGGAAGCAAACGAGCAGAGGAGGTGCTGGGCCGGCTCTTGCCCTCTCTCTGACAGGATCTGGTCAATGTCCTGCCGCCGAGGGTCGTGGCCCAGCTTACACACACAAACTTATCTGCAGTGCATCTGCCGGGCCGCCTGCGCAGTCAGGCTGTCTCCATTGCGGGCAACGAGCTTTTTCCTGCTGGGGGTGAGAGGAGGATGATGGAAGGATGGCTGGAGGAAGGGTGAAGGGTGGGGAGATGCAGGAGGGGACAAGGGGGGGGGGG
>CAAKHC010013279.1:127247-142625 GCA_901007825.1 Macroramphosus scolopax
GCTGGCCCAGTTCCTCTGTTGTTTTTTTTTAAGGCACTGATGTTATGTTTGTTCTTACATTTAAGATGCCGAACCCTATCGGGTTCACCCCGACCAAAGAGCTTCAAGAAGATCCACTTCATAAAGAACATGAGGCAACACGATATGCGCAATGGAAGGTATGAAGGCAAACAAGGCCGTCCCGTAGTCAATACACGTCCTCAGTGGATAACGACAGGCTGCCCCCCAGTCAATGAACTGCACTTTAAATGTCTCTCACATTACCAGGCACACTGCAGACGGACCGTCCCGGCCTCAGCACCGCATGTCATCCTAATTTATAGACCACACAAATAAGATTTTTGTTGTATTTTCACTACAGTGAAATTTGTAATCACAGCATGAAATCACTGACTGGTCAGTCACATAACACAGTTTATATAAGCATGTATACAAGCACACAAACCCCGGAGTATAATCCCTGAATACAGAGCGAATTAGGCCCAGTTACTGTTCCACCGGGTGCGCGTAAAGTAAGAAAAGGTTGTTGCAGTCCAGCTCAGAGGACATATGAGGACCGTTGTGGTAATTCTTTTGATTAGGAAGGTAACTCCGTTATCTTTTCTTCCTGGTGTGTAATCATACAGTCTGATGCTTCTGAGTAATGAGAGTTTGAATAATGGTTCATGCTTAGATGTATTTGCGCTCCGTCTTCAGATCTATTATTGCTTATTGATATTAAGAAGTGCAATAAGTGCACCCAGACTGAGTCTTCCAGCAGTCGACGTATGTTTTGAGTTTTGTTAAATTGACTAATCCGACTGACTCTGAAGCTATTTGCCTCCTATCCTTATGCACATCTGATGTGTTGATAAACTCATTTCTTAACTCCTGTTCCGCCTGTGTCCTGATAGTGATTTTGGCAGGGTAGTGAGATCCATCAAGTTTCTGTGAGCGGCGGCTAAAGAAAAGTTTCTGTCGATGTACTTAAAGCCGTTTCTCAGTCTGAGCTGTCGACATCTGGTCGCTGGGAAGCTTCTCAGTTAGGATAATACACACATTTCTACAAGAGTACGCCGCAGCTTAGTTTGAACAAAGCATTCATTTACTCTCCTAACAAAAAAATGCATCACTGTTTCCCCCAAACCACTGACATACATATGAGCTTGTTTATCATTTTTGTTTTTATAGGATAGTCCTTATCAGTGGCAGAAGATCCCTCTATAGTGTATTTTCTGTCCTGCCCTATCGAGATTGTAGCCAAGCAGGGTATGTATCCTACAGCATGCCGAACTTTGAACATCCTCCAGTCTGTGCTCCCTCTTTACCTTTTGTTTTCTCATTCCTTTTTTTTTTTTTTCTGTGGGTGTACTCCCCTTTGACTGGTCCCTACGTCGCTAAGGTTTTGGTTTTGGTGGATGGATATTTTTTTTTTACCTTAATTTACTAAATAAACAAACAGCAGGGCTTTAAATGCTTTTATATCATATGCACTTAAACTCCACTGTAGCTTAATGCTTATTGCTTGTATTCGTTTTTTTCCTGGAATGGCTGCAGTGGCTTCTGGGCACTCATCCCTTTTTGTTCAAGTCAAACCCATTTTTTGTCTGTTGCAACTGTCGCCGGCTTCGCTGCACAGCATTTGAAGATTCACCTCATCTGAGGGGCCTGCTCATTGTAGATATTGAAATATTAGCCGGTTCTGGAGTTACTGTTTCTCATCAATTATAGGGTTTGTCTTTGCCTGATTTTAAAGTTCACACTTCATTTTGCTAGAATTTGCAAAATGTAATTTTGCCAGACCAGAAAACATCTGTGGCTCACCTGTAGAGGAGCCCCCCCCCCTCCTGCTCTCAGGAACTCCCACCTGGCTCACATGGTCCAGCCTTTGTTGTGACGCACTTCGGTCACATGGCACGACGTGTTTTGGAGGAAGTGAAAGAGAAAGGGTGACAGATAAACACCAGCGAATACTATGCGCAGAAAAAAAAACTCCATAATGGGGCTTAGTGAAGAGCATAAAAGGCTCAATCTGTTTGTGGAATTTCCTAAGCCAGCCAGTCAGTGCGAGGTCAAGGGTTAATAAACCCCCGGAGCTATCCAATATGGACGTTTGGCTGCTTGTCGCTGCTAATTGACAGTGTACCGGTTAACTTTATGAAGTGCAAAACAACAATGTATTAGATGACGCTTACGGCCCGACGCTTCAGTTTCCTCTTCGTAGCTAACGCCACACAAACGTATATTTCCAAATTTTGACAGACAGTTAAAGTTAGCTAAATAAGTATTGCTCACATCTGGAGACGATACTGACAACGGTAAAGTCAGATGTGAACGCGCTCATCTATGTACGTGAATATGATGCTACAGCTAGCTGCTAGTTAGCTTAGCTTAGCATGAAAACTTGAACCTGGGAGAATCAGCTAGCCTGACTCCGTCTAAAGGTTTAAAAAAGACCTAAAAGAAACTCTACAGCTCAAATTTTGTATTATTATGTTTTTATTTGCGGGACTATTATATATGTATTATCAACATTAACACCAAAAACAACGTCCTGAGGAAGCTACCGTGCAGCGCAGCATCATGGAAGAGGTCCAGCAGTCAACCCGGAAGTCTTCCAGAACAGAAGAATCTGTTACAGCTTTACAACAAGCTAGCAGAAGAACAGATCCTGGAGCTAGGACATACAGGGGCAGGGAGATGTTCTGCATACAGGCCATGTTGACTGGCTCTGCTGTCGGAGGCCTGGCGCTCTGTCTGAAGACGATTCAAAACAACGCTTGTGTTGTCTACGAAGCTGGGCTGGCTGCTTCCTCTTGCTTCCAGTCTTTCACTCCAGCCTCATATTTAGTGTGCTGAATTAAGTTAAGGTATGGATCTTCTTCTTTCCAAAGTTTCCGACCGTTAATTGGTCAGCCAGAAGGTCTGGGGGTTCGACCCCCATGGAGTTGACTCTGGCTTTTTCTTTGTGGCCCTTGCATGCTCCCCCTGTGTCGGCATGGGTTTCCTCGATATACCCTCGATTGTCCAAGACTAGAAGACATGCATGTTAGGTAATTGCAAGTTGGATATGGGGCCAAAACAGCTTGCAGGGGGGGTGGGGTTGGGTTTCCTCACTCAAATTCATGCAGCATGACTTAATAATGCTTATAATGGGTGACGAATGGGCAAGACTGTGGCTGTTTTCAGAAGCTTGTGGACTATATGTATTGGATCATATAGTGGGTGGGGGTATGTGGACTATATAATGGGGGAGTGGACACTCTGAACATAGCCTGGGCATTACCATCACTTTATGTAAGCACTGATGATTCTGGTAATGAAGTAGCCATCAGGGTGTAACATTCTCAGGTTTCTCTTTGACTGAGTTCATTAACCTGATTTAGAAATCTGACGCATGGCACAATGAGCACTCTGCATATGTGATAACAGTCGGAGGTTTGAAGCCAGTGACTTCTAATCATGCATGCTACTAGGCAACGTCAGCTTGTCTTATGATTTCCTTTCATTCCTCCTTACTCGTAGCAGACTGAAGCTCAACTGTCTCCTTCACAGCAAAGCTTTCTCGCTAGAAAGCTTTCCGCCTCTTAAAAATTCCCCCTTTTTTTCTATTTAATCTCCACCGCTTCTGTAAAAAACGTCTGCCGCCTGGGGATCTCCGTGTCTCAGATGCATCTGTCAACATTGTGTCCTGACGTGCCTGTCTGCCCCATAACACTGTTTTCCTTATAACAAATTGGCCCCGCATGTCGTCATAACAGTCATGTGAGGGTTTAACAGGAAGCGAGGTTGAACCGGGACACGTAGGAGTAGGTAAACAACACAGTGTTGCAATTTAATGTCCGCTGCAATTCAAAGTTATGAGTTAAACAAGGCTGAAGTTAATATAAGATTATTGCTTGTAGTACATCTTTGATATCAGCTATCAGTTTCGAAATATGACGTCCAAGCTGACTTTGCTTGAAGCCCTTTGGCGTTTTTTAATGCTTAATTACTGGAATTAACTGGAGTCTTCACGCTGCCATTACGTCTTTAGTGTGGCAGAGTGGGAACAAAGTGGACTGCAAGCATGTAATCTATACTGTCACTTCTCCCACGTGGCATTAACCCCCACTGACTGACTGATAGCATCTAAAGAAGTTAAATCATAGCAGGAACAAGGTTTAATTGGTGCTCTGCTATGATTTTATTACCATCTCCAAATGTACAAATGAATAAGAACCAATGGGTAGATTGTAATTAGTTGTGCATGTGACGTTTTGCAGCAGACATTAAATAGAGAAATATTTGGCCCGTGCAGAGTTTGTTTAGTCGAGGCCTCTCGTGTTTGTTCCATTGACACACTTTACTCTCCAGCTCTCAGTTGACCTACTGCAAAGCTCCCCGAGCAGTACGGCATTTCAGGCATTGGATGAGGCAGCAGCAGAGTTTTGAAGAGACTGGCCCGCTCGCACGAAACTGCACTCCGCTCCATCCTTCCTCCCAGCGGTGCATTTCATTTCCAATTGGCCTGGAATGTAAAGATGAAAGGCAATTACAGAAACTAGGCCAGCAGTTGAGTGCAGATCGATAAGAGGTAGAGATGGGGAGGTGAGCTATGACAAGTGCCAGCGCCAAGGTTAAGGACAGGGAGTTGGGGTGTGCTGGAAGCTGCGTAATGGTTTTGTATGTTGAGAGCTCTAAAGGTCTTGTGCTCATCAGGGATGTAAAGCTGGAAGCAGGGCGACAGCGGCACCCCTCAGGAGGCGTCAGTGCCAAAGAAATGGTGATCGGGCTGGAGGGAGTGGAATTAGGAGCTGATGGAAAGGTGAGAAACAAGCAGAAATGTGTGAGTGTGAGAGGATTATTCGACAGCATGTTTTAGTGTGGCTGTGCAAACATTTCAAATATATTATTATTGTTAGCAATGGATTTTACTGTTGTGTTGCCTCCAGCTTAATCTGAGTATCCTTGTTTTGATGTGACTTGATTTAGTTGCAGGAAAAACAAAGAAGAAACTGGTCGACTAAATGTTTTTGTGTCGCTAAGAAGCTATCTGCTGTTTCATCTGCTCAAGCTCAGTGTTAGAAATGATAAGAACATTTCATACCGCAGACACAGCAGCGGCACACGAGACGCAAAGGCAGCGGTTAAACTATCTTAAGACGAAGAGAACTATAGATTTTCTCCAGCGGGAACATTTTCAACGACTCCACACATTTGAAGCACGTGTGTATTTTTCACTGCAGCATTCTGACATGTCAAAGCAGGAAAAGCACAGTTGTAACTACAGTAATAGCTTTAATGACAGCTGCATTCCACGTAGGTGAGTCAGTCCCAGCACCCTTAATGTGCACTCAGCCTCACCGGTATGGCAAACCGAATGGAACTGAGCCTTTTGTTCTGTAATGATATAGGTTACACCTGGGTGCTAATGGCTTTAATGAGTTAAATGTCTGCAGTGAATACAAACAAGCGTGATTCATGCATCAGATTATGATCCTCTTTCAAGGCTTTTTGTTAAAACCTGTGTTTGCAGACGGTGTCCTACACCCAGTTCTTGTATCCCACCAATGTGCTGGGCGGTCGAAGGAACACCATCGACTCCACGTCGTCCTTCTCTCAGTCTCGCAACGCCAGCCACCGCAGCCTCAGTTTGGGCCGAGCCAACAGCAACCAGAGCAGCATCGACACAGGTCGGCCTCACACACGGGGTCATTGTGTATAAATGTCTTTGCCTGTGCAATCTTGACTTCTGTCTCATGTTGTTGTGTTTGCTGCCCTGGCAGGGAACGATCTGGGGGACTTTCGTGAGTACGACCCCAACCTTCTGGACGACCCCCAGTGGCCTTGTGGAAAACACAAGCGGGTCCTCATCTTCCCCTCCTACATGGTGAGAAAGTTGCTCCGGCCGAGTCGGAACAAAACAACAACAACGACAGCAACTGCAGCCTCGTCCTCTCGAGAGCAGAGAAGCCGGGTTGTTTTTGTTCCAGGACGTAACTCAGTGAAACAGATCCAGCTGAACATACCTCACTTCATGATCTCTCGTTATGGGTCTTTTGTGCTCCGTTCTCCCACCAACCAAAAAAAAAACAATAACACACTGGAAAAGATTTACTGGTCTCTAAACAAATAATTCTCAATTTTTATCAGCTGTTTGAAGACTGTTTTCCTCCGCGAGGTCACCGGCTCCGAGTCTCTCCCACATTCCGGGACTAACACATACCTTCATCCCCGTGTTGTGAGCAGCAGCAAATCAAACAGCCACTAGTGTCTCAGCCTTAATCACTCCCGCAGATTTCCGGAAAAAGGAGCAGATATTTTTATTGTAGTTGGAGTGGAAAAGAAAGAAAGAAAAACTTTGACTTCAACTCCCCCCCTCATTCTTTCTGGGCTCTTGTTTTTGTCCCAGAGACACAAAGTACACAACAAGGACGGCCACAGTTGAAACGTTCAGTCAAGGCCAGGCCGTGTTTTTTTTTTATCTCCTCTCTTCCTCCAATTACAAAGCCGAGCGTATCACAACAATGGCTATTATGTTTAACCGGTGAATTCCTTGCATTGCACGAGTTCAGAACACCTAGCAGACGTGACGCACCGACTCAACTTTCAGGTCCAAGCAGGAGATAAAAACCTCTGCGTGCAATGAGCAGATGTGCACGTCGACATTTTTTTTAAACGTGGCTTTAGCTGCAAACTGCGGTGTCTTGTGTGTGTGGAATATTAACCTCGAGATAAAAACATGTAAGTTCATATGAGGCTGGATCACAGAGTTATTAAGTCGTCATGAAAAATCAGCTCCCCTCGTTTACGTGCAGCCTCCAGGGTGCAGAAACATCAATAAGCTTTCTTTTCTCCTTCAGGGTTCATCATCAGAAGAATAGTGTTCGGTGTGTGGAGGCCATTATTCACTCTGTGCACTGCCTGCAATAACAGAAACAGACATTTTATTGTGAGCTCGTTTTGTCCTTAACTGAATCCGACCACCATTCCTACGAGTTGACGATGAACTTGTAGCCACTCGGGGTGGGAGAGAATATCGATACTGTAATGCATCATGATACGTTATCGATGCATTGGCAAATATGTTATAACAATCACTAGGCATTGTTAAGAATACTGTTTGATAGGAGGGGAGGGCATGGGAAGCGTTTGTTTTGTGTCCCCTGGGTCTGTAAGCCACACAGGTGACCACCCAGCTCTCAGTGAAGTGTCAGTGTGAGCTAGTGGAATCCAACACGAGCGTGTCATTTTGACACCACTTCTGGTTTCCCCTTTCAGACTACAGTCATCGAATACGTCAAACCTTCTGACCTGAAAAAGGACATGAATGAAACCTTCAAGGAGAAGTTCCCCCACATACGGCTCACGCTCAGCAAGATTAGGAGGTGAGGCAGAAGGAGATGTTGTGTTAATGGATCCACTGTTTGTAGTGTGTGGTAGAAAATATCTCTATGATTAAATGTTTCCTTCATCACCTTTCCCTTCACCCGTCTCCCCCTTCCTTCCCAATTCTCCCCCGACAGCTTGAAGAGGGAGATAAGGAAGCTGGCGCAGGACGGGTGCAGCTATGAGGAACCCACGGTGGCCATGGCTTTCGTCTACTTCGAAAAACTGGTTCTTCAGGGCAAACTGAACAAGCAGAATCGTAAACTCTGTGCCGGAGCTTGTGTCCTTCTGGCGGCCAAGATCGGCGGCGACCTCAAGAAACACGAAGTCAAGCTGCTGATAGACGTACGTGAGACGTAACAGACGGTTTTATTTGGACGGTTTATTCGGCATCCAGCGACTGTCTGAAAAGTTGTGTTTCAAGTCGGTTTCATCTTTGACCACACCCAGCACCAATGATGGGCTGCGGTCCAAAGGTAGCTTTGTCCTTCCAGCAGTGATGTCACAGGGTCCAGGAGTACACCTGTGAATCAGTATAAGCTCAAACAGTCTAAAGGTACTTAAAAATTGATAAGCAGACATTAGTTTCTAATATTGCTCATCCACCAATAACACAGGATGCTAAAAATTCCCACGATGCAGCTGAGTTCCTGACAGCCTCACTGCCAGGTGAATGCAAAGCCTGCTGGGAGCCACTCCTTAAACGCTGCATCAAATAAGTTGCTGCAGTTATGAGTCATGAGGAAGCCAATGACGCATTCCATATATCTTTTGTTTAATCTTACCTGTTTTTTTTACCCGGCAGAAACTGGAGGAGAGGTTCCGGGTGAACCGCAGGGAGCTGATCGCGTTCGAGTTTCCTGTCCTGGTGGCGCTAGAGTTCAACCTTCACCTGCCGGAGCACGAGATCATGCCGCACTACAGACGCCTCCTGCAGACTTCCTAGCATTGGTGACCCATCAGGAGGCTGAGCGCCGGGCTCCCCTCCTGATCACCTGGTTCCCACCGTATCCATCCTCCCACGTCTCCCCTCATCCCCGTCCCCGTCCGACGGCTTCAAGGTACCGCTGGCTGTCGCACGGCTCCACCTCTTCACCCGAGACACTCTCCCCCCTCTCAGAGACCTGACATCGGCCAACGGGACACATTTCCTAAAACGTTCCTCCATTGTCTGACCTCTGCAGGTATCACTACACAGACTTCTGAAGGAAATAGTTCCACCGTCTGAGGACAAGTTTTTTCTCATCTCCTCATCCTCACTTTGTATATTTTACACCTCTCTTGTTGATTAAGAGAGTTGCTGGAAGGCTTTTTTTTGTTGTTTGGATTTGATGGTGAACTTTCTTTCTCATTTGACGCAACCAATGATTGTAACATTTTTTTATCATCCGTTTCCGTTAATCTCCTTCTGGGGAAAACTTTGGCATGATTGGTTGCCCCGCGGCCGGCGCACACTCGAAACAAAGTGGCTGGTTTTCGGCTGGACTGTTAATCCTCAGAGTGACTCATCTTATCGCAAGTGATCATCTTGAAAAAAAAAAAAAAGTGCACTTTTTGATATTGCGAGACATTTTTCATACATCCACTGAGCTTTGGGAACTGGATAAATAAGCTGTGTGCATACGTCATTCCTCTCACTCTCCTGATTTGTTCTCATTCCCAATTTTTCTACCTGCAGAAGAAAAAAGTCATGTATTGTTTGTACGCAGGTACTTGCAGACAAAATGGGACTTTCTATTTCCATTGAGGTATTCCATTCATTTTCTACCAGCTTGCTATGGACCCACTTTTATCCGTGTCGAATTCCCTGTGCTCTATGTTAGAGTGTATTGCCGGCACATTTACAGTGCTATAATGGTTCAGGAGTGCAAACATGACATTAACCAGCGAGCAGGATTCGGTATTTAGAACAGAGGAATACTCCAGTGTTCAGACCAGACGTCCTTCACCTGGTGGATCCAGGTCTCTGGATCTCTGCAGGCTGCAGGGACTCTCTGAAGAGAGGGAGTAAAAACTTAATGACCGATCACTCATTTCCATATAACTTGAATTGGCAGTTGTTGATTGGAAATATGTTTTTCAATTAAGAAAAGAAGTATTATTCCATTTATTTGCATGTATCTACAAGAACTTGATTCTCTTCTACCTTGAAATGTTCCTGGATCAAACTGCGTAGTACCACCGAGTATTGAAAGGCCCCCAAATTACTCCGAAATTAATTGTATTTAATGCTGCTTCAATGGTACATGAGTTTATACGATCACAAGATTAAACCAAATTTCAATGAGCAAAGCGTGGATTATGCTGATTTTAAAGTGAGATAAAAAAAAATACTGAGCTTATTTCTGTTTGAAAGCCCAAAGATTTTTGCTGCAAGATGCACACGACAGACGGAGGAAAGACACTTATTACCTGTGTATGTTTGTAAATAAATTGCTTTGCTTGTTCAATCAAGGCAACATGTTTCTTTGCTTCTTTTTAATCTAGATTACATGAAATGACTGTTTTGTTCTGGCCCTTGAAGTGAAGCTCAGACTTCTCCGTCTCAGAATGTTACATCCATGACCTGGACATGCACACAGGCTGCCTGTGGTTGTCAGTAGGATCGGTCATGCACACATTACATTACGAGATATCAATATGGAGACATTTGCATTTCCACTTCAGCCTCACTGCTGTCCTGAGATCTTTTCTTCCTGCTTGCTGCCTCAAAGTTCAAAGCCATGTTGCATCTTCTACATTAAGACCCAGCTGTTATGATTGCAAACACAAGTCACTCGACTCACATGGGACTTGAACCCAGGATGTCAAGATTTCAGCAGAGCTTTGCAACAAACCGTGGTAACACACGAGTTCAGTGGATCCAAGTTCATCTGTACTCTGTCAGAGGAGCCTGTTTGGCCCACAGTGTCACGCTTCTCGGGGGTCTGATAATGCACGAGGAACTCTCTTGCATCTTTAAAAGGCACTGTTGGATGTCCATTAACTCGGATTTAAAGCTCTTCCTGTCATTAGCACCTGCACCTGCCGCCATGTAAGAGGCGTGTGTGCAAACCTAACCTAACCAGACCTCAATCATATTGAAATATAGCTCTGATTAGCCAAACTGTTCATTTTTCTTTCATCATTTAATAATTTGCATCATCATCACTGTTAATTCTTCACATTTCATTTGACTCGTATAATCATCTTTGATTCTGTTTCCTATAAAATACCCTTCTTGGACGAATACATCCGAGCTGTCAGGGCGGATCGATTCCACTCAGCGGGTTGCCTCCAGGAGCCCCGGCTCGAATTGGGTTGCACCTGCGGCTCTCGTGCAATCCGAGAGGTAAGTCGCTCGCCGAGTGGGAACTCTCCTCTGCCTGCCAACGTCAACAAGGCCCACAGTCACGCCAGTCTCGTGCTGCCATCAAAACAAACAGAACAGGCATGAGTGTGGACACATGGTATACGTGGCTTAGTCCCCTCCATTGACGGCCTAATTCCCCCTCACCACCTCATAAAGGGGTCTATTGACAGCCCTTCCTGAGCCCTGCTCACACATAAGTGACCCTCATTGTGAAAATATGTGTCCCATCGTTTGGGGCAAGCTGCGTTCTATTGCCCTTCCCTTTAAAATAACAACATTTGGCTGAAACGGCATTTTTGCCCCTTTCCTGTCATGATACTGTGACTAAGGGCTTTTCCACCCTTTGCAGTTGTTTGTAAACAAGGAAGGAGAGAACGCCGAGGTTCTGTGCATGATAACGTGACCGCTCGTCGTCTTTCAGTCGTTCTTACAAGTTCCTCGTGCTCAGAGGTCACTCCTCTCTTTACCTATATGTTTAATGTAACCTCGCCCCCTTGCTGAGGAAAGAACTGCGGGTGAGACCTGAAAATCTGATCCCCTCTTCATGTTTGACACGGCTACCTAATCCCTATTGTTCCATCCCAAGAGTCTATTTCAGAGACAACTGAACCCACCGTAACAGGAAACCAGTGACGCAAAGCAGGACATCAAATGCTTTTCACACTTACTTATTGATGGGTCTTTAAAAAACTTTTAAGGTGGTGAAGGTAGGTGCTCAAGGACGACTGTGGGAGGGAGCCCGAGGAATGTGTGGAGGCTCCAGATAAGCATTCTTAGAGTAGTTCATCATCTTCCTTTCAAATGGTAGAATACTGAATATCAACACTGTTTGCATCTCACGTCAAATTATTACATTCACCGACATGGTTGTTGTAATCACAGCTCTTCAGCTGTATTTGTCAACAGATTATTGTCAGATTATCTTCTATATTAGTCCTGTTATCTAAGAGGTGGAGGGGAAAAAAAACACCATTTAATTCCAGGGATTGATAATCCAGGATCATCATCATTCAGACAGCAGCCAATCAGTGAGAGGGAGGTTCAGCTGGCACTCGGCCGGTCGGAATAGAATTATTAGATGAGAGCTTCTTTCATAATAATTCATCCTGAGAGACGTTGTAAACAGGAAATGACACAATGTGCTGAAACTTTGAGCGCGTGTTCTATCAGGAACAGCAAAAGAGTGAACAGGAAGAGACTAATCAAAATCATTTGGAAAATTAACATAATTCCATTGAGATGCTGCTGAGTTTTACCGGATTATAACAGTTGCAGGATTTAGGATTTAGATTTCTGTGTCATAATTTTCTCAGATTACTTGATTTAATAATTTCCCACAACTAGAAGTTTCATAAAGCACTTTCCTGTTTCAGCACCTGAACCTTTGAACTGCAACATCTTGGCTTGTCTGTGCGTCTGGGGTGTGTCACAATGAAAAATGGGCACGTTTCTACTGAGGCTTGAACATTGCACATGTTACATAATAGCACCCGCACAACCTGTATATTCTCCACTGCAGACAACAAACCAGACCTGCAGAGGAAATTAATATTTTAATCTCCCAGCCAGTTTCAAAGAACAGCCCCGGTCTCACAGGGCAGCGGATAAATAAATCATGAGCGTGGAGGTTTGTGTGACCCCGGGGGCTCAGCACTCAGTCACAACAACACAGGCGGGGAGGAAGTGCACAAGTCTGGGTCTGGCATCAACTTAGCAGTTGGGATGTGAGTGACTGATGACCAGCGAAATTTGTGTTTTAATATCCAAAAAGCTGCAGATTTAGATGCCGAACAACCGGCTGCATTAGGATGAATCGGTTGGACATCCTACGTTGACTTAGCATTTGGAGATATTCCAGATATGTAATTAGCTGACCTTGTACAAGCGTTGAAAGGCTGCTTCTCCTGCAGGAGAGAAGAATTAGGTCACTGGCAGTGCACTTCAGAGAGCATGATGCAGGCAGAGCTCCGTTAGATTCAGGCGCCACCCTGTGGTCGGTCCGAACAACTACACCTGAGGAAGCCACTGCAACTACCTCACCAAAGGTTTTCAACTGTGTCTTGTTGTTTGTTTGTTCATATGTCAGTAAGATTACGCAACAACTACCAGGTTGATCTGCATGAAACTTGGAGGTTTAGCATGGGCCAAGAAAGAAACCAATAATTTTGGGACACATGTAATGTGGGGAAGGCCTTGGCGGAGGTCTGCACTGCAATTCATCTCTATCCAGGGTCGCTGGGAACTGGATCCAATCCCAGCTGACAATGGTAGAGAGGTGGGTTACACCCTGGACCATGCAATCATTAACACTTACGTTCACACCTGTGTGAAATTGACAGTCTCCAACTCACCCAACTGCATGTTTTCCGTGAATGAGAGGAAACTGGAGTACCCGGAGGAAACCCACGCAGGCACACGTACAAACGCCACACTGAAAAGACCTAGGAGGATTCAAACCAAGTTAGTGCGACATATCAAATATCAGTATAGGTCTTTGAACATGAATTCAAAGAGGCGACGTCGTCGTGAACAAGCAGAAAAGGAAGCCAACTTTCACTACATACTTTTTCTGAGAACTTTTTAATGTGTTAAAATTGTTAAAAACTAGTATCCAAAGGATTAGTATCTTCTTCTGCAATCAAGCTTCTCCACAGTGGACTTTACCAATGCACAGCACTGCCAACAAGCACATCATCATCATCCATGTTACAATTTCAGTTGCTCAGAAACATTTCTCACGTCGACGTTCAAACCTTTCGATGTCTCACTAACACAAAAACTTGACTGCGTAATTTTAAAAGCTTCGCCACACACAAAAAGAAAAAAAAGAAAAGGGGAATGGATCTGTTCCTTCAAGCAAGCAGACTCTAAATCCTCTTCCAGTAATGGGCCAACCCTCTTCAAATTAAACCTTGCTACTAATAATGAGCTCCACAATCTCAGACACACTCGGGTGCAGCGGGTGAAGCGAACAGGGAACTTTCTGTTGTTGTTTGTTGCCACACACAGTTGTTAAGCTTTGGAGGATTCATTTGAAGGGGACACTTGAAGGGGCTCTCAAACAATTGTGGCAACACGTCAACAGTTAATATGATAAAAAAAAACAATAACTTATAGCCCGAGGAATGAAAAAACTCAGGACTGTACCATTATCAAGTTACATGTTACAAAACCAATTCATACATGTGTCAAAGAATACTATCTAAATGAGTTCCGTGTGAGCTATTTACAGTATTTGTAAAGAGTTGTCTCATTTGTTCAGTAACTTATTTACACTCAAGTGTAAAAACCAGTATTAACATTATCATTCCCTTTATGCCTGGCATGGACTCGTATCTGGATGATGTCTTCACACACACACACACACACACACACACACACAGTGGTTTTTGATGTGAACAAAAGCACCATAGGTGGACTAACAATGTAGTCATGCAAACAATCCTGAAGTAAAATAGCTCTAAAATGACAGATTGTGAATAACAAGTTAAATAAAAGATGGTGAGAGACACTCGACACCCACTGAGCAGTGTGCACATGATTTGGACTGGTTAGTATCGGATTACAATTCCAATAGATCGATTATGAGGTTTCAGCTCCGGGTGTTTGAATCCACGGGTCCTGCACTGTTCCCCCAACACTAATGTGACAACCCCAAATCTGTGAGAGGGGAAAAACAAACAACTTCTTCACGCACACAGGAAATTAAAGCCGGTTAAAAATGCTACAACTGGCTGCGCTGCTTCATGCAGACAAAGCCCCAGATTCATGTCAATGCCAGGTATAATGAGTGATCTGATATCATTTTGTTATCTGTTATCTGCAGTGTCCTTGTCATTAAAGGATTCATAAACATTAAATAGTTCAGGAAGAAAAAGTCCTTTTATACATTTTTTTTTCTCCCTGTTATATATTTTAAAAAACATTATAAACTAACCAGTAATTCCCCTTTTAAGTTTTTCCAGATCAAACTACGCGATAGCATATTGAACTGGGAGAGTGTGTGTGTGTTCACTTGTGTGATCACTCTTGCTTCAAATACTGAAGACGAGCTTATCCTGTAGTGTGACGAGGAGGATGAGGAGGAATGGTTGGGTTCCGATCGTCTGAGGGAAATCGTTGTACACACAGTATGAAAGGCCTCTGATACTCCTGCTCTCAGAAGTGTGTATTCCTGAGTTCAATCCATGCATAGTAGTGGCAATGCGGATGAGTGTGTGCGTCAGTAATCACAGTAACGGCTTGCGCACGCACCCACGCGCTCCCTTTCTCTGGACAGTCAGTTCATTGTTCATTGTCTCTGAAAGCACGCTAGTAGTTGAGGAGGCGCTCCCGCTCTGTGCCGGCGTAGCGCTTGCTAGCAGCAAGCACCTTTGCTCTGTTCGCCGACGGACCTGCAAGAGTCAGAACATACATTTAGTACACACTAAGAATTAAATCTGAGCTGGAAGATATCTTTTCCTTTAGACGTGTCACATCACTGACCTAAATAACTGAGCAGCACAGGGAGGAAGATGAGGCCGTGCGCGGCGCCCAGCAGCACAATGGCCAGGTACATCCTAAAGTAGAAGACTTGGAAGATCTGGGACTTGGAAAGCGCCAGAATCAGAATACCTCCAAACTTGGTTAATGTGATCCCACTGAAAACCTGCAACAAGGAAAGCAACAAACGTACT
>CAAKHC010013281.1:0-26916 GCA_901007825.1 Macroramphosus scolopax
TGAGCAGAGAGCTTTGTTTTATCTGCACTGTGGGATACGTGGCCATTACTGTCATGCTTGGCTGGCTGACAGTTTAATTGGTGAGGGACCGAGAGAGAGAGAGAGAGAGAGATAGAGAGAGAGAGAGAGAGAGAGAGAGAGAGAGAGAGAGAGAGAGAGAGAGAGAGCAGGAGGAAGAAGGAGAATTAAATGCCCTGGGAATGCTCCCGCGCTCCTCTATCAGAGCAATAACTCTTCTAATGACCTCTACTACCTCCTCTCTCTCTCTCTCTCTCTCTCTCTCTCCGCAAGATGTTTCTCTCCAGCAAAGTCTGCTATCATTTCCGAACATGAAGAGCGGCAAATGCTTTTCATTACGGCTTGTTATTTTTTTTATATCCAAGTCGTGACATTTGCTCTTATTTCTTCTGAGAATATTCCGTGTTAAGAGTTATTTATTTTTTGAACAGAAAGTTTGGACGATGGTCAATGTTGCTAAAGAATTAATCAACTCATATCACCTGTTGTGTAACTGTTGACATTAATCAGAGGTGCACAGGTCGTTGGGTATTAGTCAAACAGCAATAAAATGATGTGTGACTGAGTCCAAGGTCTCTTTTCTCTTCAGCTTTTGTTTTTTTTTTTTTCAATCATCCTCTTTACTTTTCTAACTCTCCAACTCCGTCTCCCTTCCCGACTCGGAGCTTCGCCTCATTCCTGCTGCTCTAACTGCTCGCTTTGTGAAGGATGAGGTCATTTGATTTTTTCCCTGCTGTGTTAAACTAGTGCTAACAAGTTGCAGGGCCTACAGAACATGTTCTGTACATTAAGATATACATCAGGCAGTCGGTGGGCACCCGAGCCACGACCACATAAAGGGTCCTTTATTCCGGCCTCCAGAGTCTCCGGTTCTGCACTGGCAGGTTCAGACGCAGCTTTGATTACACAACAAATGATGAAATCCACACAGACCTAGTAGAACTCTGCTGGCACGGCCCAATGGAAAAAGAGCCTTGCAACACTTTGAGCTTGTGTGTGTGCACTTGTGCATAAATGTGACCATCCCTGTGAATTTATACTCACCAGTTTGGCCTCTGAATGCATGGAGGGAATGTGAGTGGAGGAACATTGACTGTTGTGGGCGGGACCTTGCATACCCATCATATTGTTGCCCATCGACATTTGTCTCTCCATCTGACAATTAAAACACAACGGCAGCTGTTATATTCAAGAGTATAGGAATATTATACACCACAAATATCACTACTTTATGTGAAAGTAAGTCTATAAATACTGAATATTTATACACGTGATTCACGGCGAATTTAATGCCTTGATGAGGGGCCATCGCGGCTTTCACACACAAACTGATTTAGCATTAAAAATGTGTGACATCCTCCTGCACAGAAAGCAAAGGGGTGGGTGAGATGAGAGAACATGAGAGTCTGATTTCACATGACAGGCTGCCCTGTGCACAGCTCTGTGTGATGATAACAGGAGCTGACCCAAAACAGGAAGCCAGAATGGAGGGACTTAACACAGGAAGCCGGTGAAAAAGGGGTGTGTGTTTCTGATAATAGTGTGGTGAGTGTAAGCTGGACTCACATAGAGCCCCTCTTGGTGCAGGATGTGTCAACAAATTGAATGAGATATGGGTAGCTGGTTGTATGAATACATTAGATTCATCATCAATTATCTGGGGTGAGCGCCTGCTTTTGACTGACGCTGGTGAGTGTGGTGATGTAGCACAGCTGAAGACGTGAATGAGAGGAATTCAGCTGGGCGAGCTACCCGGGTCGAGGGTTCACCTGTGCACGGTAATGATGTGAGTGTGTGTATGCAGGAAAGAAGAACCTTTGTGCGAGCGTCGGCATGCAAAAGTGTTTGTGTGTGTGTGTGTGTGTGAGAGAGTTGCCGTGGCCTCCCAGCTGCTGAATTCTGGGTGGTGTGGTGGTCTCCACGGGGGAAAGGTTCCCTTTCCATCCCCCCCGTTCGCCTCACCCCCCCATCCCCCCATCGTCCACAGAGAATCAGGCCTAGAACCTGACACACAGCCTTAATTGCGCTAAGTGTGTTTTGTGTAAAAATATCACCCTAACCTGCACCCCTTTCCTGAACCGTCAATCTTCCCCAAAATCGCTTGGCTCTTAATTTAATAAACATGAGAGTTTTTTTCTCACACCATAAACACAGGCTGTCTTGTGTTACAATGAGAACATATGTTGTATCATTAGAATTCTGATATGAGTAGTTTTCTCTGGGTTGTTATCATTCCCAGCTTCCAAATGAGGGTCCTGTAAATCTTTTTGGCTTAATTACAATTTTCTCAACCCAGAGCTCCGTTCACTCATTTCTACAGGAGATCACTTCCTTGATAAACTGTGGTAAGTCATTTTAATGGTGATAGAAAGCCTCCCAAAGCTGCAACCTCACATAGTTTATGTGCAGTCTGAAAGTGCACTTACTGTGCGCGCGAATGTGAGTGAATAACGTTGCTTCTGCGAGTGTGAGTGCACCAGTGCAGTGATTGAATGCGCTCTGTGCTCCTTTGTATACTCACGGGCATCAGCACAGCGGAGGAGCCAGGCATGGTCGGGTCTGGCAGGGTTCCAGGCATGGAGGCAGGCAGAGGCTGTCTCTGTCTGTTTCGTAGGTGCAGCAGCGAGGACAGAGAGCCGGGGACAGGCCTGGGAGGACACACAGACACACACAATGTACTTGAGGATTCCACTTGAATAGATAATCTACGAGTGTTTGCATTTTCTCTGTCATACAAAGATGTCAAAGTACCAACACTCATTATAGTATAACTTCTCTGGGAACACCTGTACGGATGAGGAACACATACAAATGTTTTTTACAGTGCGTTATAAAACATTTATTAACTGTTTAGATATACTAAAAAAATTATTGGTGGGCATATTTTTATATATTAATGTTTAAAATTATTTTCAGAATTCATGAATTATATTTCTAATCAAAGTCAGCGGTGAAGAAGTAAATAAATACATGATTCATAAATACAATAAAAAACGCATTGTGAATACGTCAATAACACTATAAACTATAATTACTGCATGTCTAAAACATCCTAAAAAAGTCCTTCTGCTACAGAGACTGAATGGAGACGTGTGTGAGTCGAGGCGTCTTAGGGAGTGTTGAATGTAAATGTGCAGTTTGTGTAGCGCAATGGATGAATAATGATGATGGCGACAATCAGGGAATAATATTTGTCAGGACAACCACATGAAATGTGCATTAGGGGAATCCCATTCAGAAACGACTGCAGGGATGGAAGCTCAGTGGGGAAAAAAAACCCCTTAGTGACCGCAAATCTGACCAACAGACCTGTCCACGCTCACGGCCACATCAATAAATCTCACGTACAGATGAGGCCCAGCCTCGGCTTCAACAATTGACAGCAGTCCTGTGTCAGTCACTGGCTCAGGGCCGCAGCCATACAACCACCCAAACTACTCCATCTGCATGGAGTGACATCATTTATACAACTGCCACCAAATCCCTGCCTGTAAGAACACAGATTTCCAGCTGCAGGGTGCTGCTACACGCTAATGCATTCACGGGCTATTCAGTCCCTGCAGCCTAAAAAGCTCCCACTTCCACTACATGATTCTTTAATAACCTGGATCCCGACAATCAATAATTCTCCAGTTATCAGTATCATCGGGATGAATGCTGCCTCTCGTCAGTCAATAAAGCTCAATTTCCTTGAGCATTTAGGAATTAGTGCAAACTAGAAGCATTTAGGTTAGCTGTGTTCAGCGGGTTAATGCAATAAATTGACCACATCATGGCCTGGATTACGGTAATGGTGAGTAGTGAAGGAGTGATGGCTGTATGGGGGTGTAGCAGAGCAAACGGTCCCCCACCTGAATAAATACCTGTATTTTCCCAGACCTAAATATGTGCATTTATGCCCCAGACATTTAAGATTGCTCCGCACACACAGGACTATTACCGTCCTGACTGTGTGTCATTTCTGTCTAACATCCCAATTTATCACAATCACACTCATTTAACAGCACGTATGACATCCGAGCAACACTGCGACTCCAAACATTTCCACATGGGAAAAGTCATGAAAGTACAATGAGGTATGCAGTGGAGCTGCACTCTGGCCAAACACAGTTTCCCTCTGCCAGCATTTAAGAGGATAAAATAACAAGGCAGTGGCAGTGACATGCTGTTGATTTTGTAGATGTTTGTTGGACTTTTGTTGGAATACGCAGCCTGACTGCGTGGCTGTTCCTTTTCACCTCGTCGTAGATGTGGAGGGAGAATTTCTGAGGAAGTTTTTCCCCTCGAACTGAGAGGAAATACATTTTCATGATATACAACACCGCTGCAAAATCTATGATCACATCTCTTTAACTACTGTCTTATTAAACACTGTAATATGACTACATGCATTACACAGTTGTTGAGGACGTACGCACACAGACCGTTATGCACGTATCTATATAAAGAAGAATATCCTGTCTTTGTGTCACTACACATTAATGATGCTGACTTAATTCAAACTTCAGCCGAGAGTTTCAGCAATGTAGGAAGTTTTGTTGTGGTTTTGGTAGGAAGTAGCACCGTGCTCAAGAAGATCGAATGTACTGTGACGAACTCCTCACTGATGCATGCGTCAATGCAGATGCTCCTGTATTGATACGACATCAAATACAGTTTTCCATCATGTCATTTTATTAGTATTGTTTTATTCGCATTTATTAATACCTCCGTGGGCAGATACGAAATATTTTAATTTACTTTTAAGTGCAATCCTTTTGGCTTTGCCATCGCTGTTATAAAGAGCAATGAAGAACAGCATTATATCGTTGCCTCTCTATCGTGATTCATATCGGAATGTGAGTTTGTAGGCTACACTGAGCCTTAGTAGGAAGACCATGATAATAATACTAAGTCCTGTTTAACAGAAAACAATGTGCATGAATCTTTCCTGAACAATAAAAACACCCCACAAAGTCCTCATCAATTAAAAGGTACAGAACGTCAATTCAGACTCAAGCCTAATGAACAACAACTCTGTGCATAGATTGAATCTCTGCTTTCCTTCATGCCAATGAAGATAAGGCAACGCACTGACAGGGAGCCATTTGTGGAAGTCAAGAAGCTAGCAGCAGTGAGCACCCAGCAGGGTGCAGGTCAGCCTCTGCTGTCTGGAGATACATTCTGCTGGTGAGCATAATGTCACTTTCAGGGTGAATATGTATCAAATAGTACATGAAAACATATTTTATATCTTGAATATGAATGAATATGCATGCTTTATCCATTGTAATGAATCATTTTAGCTGCAGCTTGTGATGCCGGATGTTCAGTTCCCGTATATAAAGCTTCCTGACTGACAGCTCACAAGACATGTTTCTGTAATTTTGTTGTCTTAACCTGCTATTGTATGAATGTTTATGAGGCTGTGTGAACATGTGTGCGTGCGTGAATAATGACAGGCTGTGGCTCCACTAAGGGGATTGATAATAGCCTGGGCTGTGGGCCTCGGGGGAGAGCAGGTAGACACTCTGCAGTCCTGACCCTGCACTCTCACATTACTGAGTGCCTTGCTCTCAGCCCAGCTTTCCTCCACAATCCCCGCCCCAGAATCGCCGCCACACCAACCCCAACCCACCTTCGCTTCACCATGACATCACTGCTAGACCCTCTTCCCTTACCGAGTCTGTCTTCTGCTTTTTATCCCTTGCTCGGTGGTCTATTTCTCCACGTTATCCCTCTTCACACCGAAATTCTTTCTCTAAATGGAGCCGATTTGACTCTCCATTGTTAGGTTGGTCCTCTGGGACTCTCCTCCGTACCCCTCAGAGGGCACCTTACCTCAAACCCCTTGAGATTTGTTTGCTTTAACCTACAAATCCTGCAGTTAGAACACACTAAGCTCCACAGTCCCAACTGCAACTCAAGTACTAACACAAGGGGCTTGGCTGCAATCCAAGAGGAGGGAGAGAGAGAGAGAGAAGGAGAGAGAGAAGGAGAGAGAGAGGTGCAGTCTGTCCACTGACTCATATCCTTCCCTTTCTGAGTCTGCTCCAGTAATGATGTAATGCTCTTGGCTTTTCGCCCTCCCCCACCCAGTGCCTGCCTACCCCTAGATTGTGTACCTCCCTCCCTGCTCTCCTCCTCTTGCTTTTCCCCTCTCTTTCCCTCCTTGACTCATCCAAGATCCTTGCACTCGCTCCTCGCTGGGTGAAGTCACTGTGAGCTTTGGTTAGACACAGCAGCTAAAACTTTCGAACGTAACCAAAACAGCCCAGGGCCAAGTTCCAGACGTTCGGGAGACGGTGGTGCAGTCACCATGGGAACAAAGGTAAACAGAGGGAGAAACAAGGGCCTCAAACAGCTTGCAGCTGCCTGGCTCTGAGTAAACACTACACAGGACCTGCCCCTGATTCACTGCCTTTAATCATTGGTGGGAGGAGAGTGCCATGGGGTTTGGACTGAGGAAATAATACAAATCTGATCAAATAAATCAGCCCTAATGGGTTACGACACAGGCTGACTTTTATTAGCGTCCTCGAGGAGGGATGGATGTTAGAAGGGTGCAACATTGCGAGGGATGTTGGGATGGATCTGGGATAGGGTGTCCTCACACTAGCCATGAGCCTCAAGCTGAATAAAGCCGTGCCAAAGCACAGCTGAGGAATGATAGTGAATGATTACCTGATGTGAATTATCAGCGTTTGCTGTATTAGTTCAAATAATATGATACGCCGTTGGCTGCGGACAGTGAGGACTGGGTGTCTTTCATTCTTAAAGAAAGCATAAACAACGTCAGTGCATTCCGATCACCACTGAAAAACCCATCAGTCAAATCTGCGTCATCTTGTTACAAGCGAACCTCGCATGAGTCTGCAACACCTGACTGGTGCTGTAACGTTTGGCACGCACGGCCCCTTTCACTTTCAGTGATACTTATTCCTCCTCTCTCTTCATTTAGTACTAAGCTCAACCATGTAGTAATATTTGTGATACATCTCTTGCACCATCAGTCTCTCGCTCAGTTTTTTTCATAACCTCAGTGCATTTTTCCCAAAACTTCATTCTCCATTAATCAATGTTTCGATCCAAACACGATCAATCTTTTCTTTTCCTCCTTTAAACACGTCTCTTATCCTCCCCTGCACCCAACTAGCCATCATACCGTTGTACATAAAACCCACGGCCTCCACATCTGACGCCCCACCTCTCTCCGCCTATCTCCGAATCCTTCATTTCCTCTACTCCATCTACCTCCTGCCCCCTCGTCCTCTCCTCCATCCACCTCTGATCCCTTTCTTCCTCTCCTCTGTCTACCTCTGATCCCCCTTTTCCACAGTTCCTTGTACCGTGATCCCTGCGCTCCCCAGAGCTGTGAAGCACGTCCCTGTGTGTGAGTTGCGAGTGCAGGAGCCTGCATGTGTGGTGGCCCCGGGGCAGGGATGACACAGCCCCGCTGGAATGAGAGGGAACAGAGTCTGGGCGTTCCTCTACAAACGCACTATTAAACCCATTGCAGTACACAATGAGCTCATCTTAATTCAGGTCAGATGTACGTCCTGCATTCTCTCTCTTTCTTTTTCTCTCTTTCCATTTTTTGTAATCGATTACACTGTAGCTGTACCTTTGTTTCTCTGCACCTTTTTTTATCGTTTACTCTTCCGCTGTCTCTCCCCGCCGCCTCGCCTGCATCAACCCCCCCACAGTATATCGCTACATGGTTGACTATTGATTGCTGGTGCACAACTACATTTGTCAAGTTGGGGCATGAGGGCAGCGCAGGCATCTTATAAAGGTCTGCACGCAGGACGGACCTCCCTCCTTATCTCTCTAAATCTAATCAAATCAGGAACAATAATAAAAGATATTTTGTTTGAATTCTCAAGTCCACCAGGTCAAAGTTTATCGAAGGAAACACAACAGCCCAAAACGCTTTCCAGTGTGGAGACACGATGTTCTGGCACCAACACGACGGTGTAGAAATACTGTGAGCAGAGTTATTACAAGCAAGGGAAAAGTAATACGCATTCCGTCCTGGAATCAGAACGTCAAAATCTCTCAGTACTAGTATTATACCACTTAAGTTGTTGTCAATCTGCACCCGTCAACTTAGCTCTCGCACAGATGGATTCATGTAAATGTAAGCATGCTTTGCCTGCATGATTGGTAGCTATCAGTATCTCACATGAAGCCTTGTACCTGCTTGTCCTTACATACAATAGCACATCATCAAATCCTCTTGATAAAACACTGCAAATATGTCACGCACGCATGCTCTTAAGGCCTGAAGACCAACATGTAGTACTTCCGTTATAGACAAAAATAAAGAAGACAAGTAGCTGGTGGCTCCGAGGTGTGAAAAAATATTGTGCATTTTATGCAGCATGGCAAACAAAACCACAAATTGACTTCCTTCAGAGTCGTGCACAGCAACGTGACAGCCGAGCTCGAAGTTGCACGTAGTATCTCCAGAGTGGAACATCACCGACAGGCCACGTTTGAGTTTGTATATTGTCCTTCATTACAAACCGTTTAACTTTAATAACCGACCTACAGACCTTATCACCTCTGCCGTGGTGACTTTGTTAGTGCTGAGCAGAAGCTTGGACGCGATTGCTGTTTAACATACAGTGTTATAGGAAGTAACATGAATAGAAACAAGCATAGATTAGAGTCATGCTGGTTCCAGCTTCCAGTAAGTGCCGGGATGACAGATAGTAGAGGGGAAGACAGTTGTAAAGGCTGTGATGTGGGCATGCACCGTTAGTCACAAGTTGGAATATTCTCTGAGGCATGTAAACACCTTCATCAAAATATTGTCTTATTGAGTAAAAGGTAAATGTAGTAAATGTTCTACAAATGACTCTGAAGTAAGAGATATTGTCAGCATGTCACATGTCTATAGTAATAAAATGATCATGTTAATTTGAGTAATGGATCGACGGCGGCAGGAAGAAAACGAGACGACTGTTCTGTGAGACGATGACAAACTGAGCCTGATTGAGATCAACAGCAAAAGTTCGTGGACGCCTGCTGGGTCGATATTCTTCGTAATTACTCAGATGTTGCAATCTTTTAACGAAAGCACCTGTTTTATACGCGGCCAAATATGAAAGAAGTATTTAAAAACCACATCATGTTAAATTGATGATCTGGTACCACATCTGCACTGTAACAACAGCTCACTTCACCCAGCTGCATTCGGGCTGATTGTCTACGTAATGGAAATGACTGAACTGAAAGTCTCAGAGGAGCCAGAATGTCATTTCTAATGCCGTGTGCCCACACCCATCAACCCCCGCATCTCCTCTCATGAGCGACAAGGTTGACGTTCGCACAGATTGTTGTATCTCACATGGTTGTCTAGTAATGTCGAACACAATTAACTCTGACATAACTCAGTGCCAGATGTTTATGATCGGAAAGCAGAGAGCTTTGAAATCTGTTGGAGACCGTTTCCCTTTGTATGATAATGATAGCTGTGACATTCAGATCTGCTGGCTGTTTCTTGTGCCTGGTTTTAACACTGGTTTGTGTCCGTCAAGCTCCCCAAAGACCTTGTTTAGGCACTCAGAGCAGAAGAAAAGAGAGAACAGGAGAGGGAGAGAGAGGTCCTCAGGTTTCACAGCTGCAGGCCCAGCTCAACGCGAAAGTAAATGGACTTGAGGAAAGCCAATCCTAATTGATTCCAAGCCTCAAAGCTCTTTAGTAAACATTGTGGAGCAATGAAAATGGCTTGTTATCCTAATTCATTGGATGCTCACGCTGTGTGATCAACAAAGCCGAGGAACAAAACAGGGAAGCAGATGGATCCGAGATCAAACTGATATTGTTTGCTAATTTCTTTTAATTCAGAGAAACATTCTCATCAGAGCTCAATAAAGTGTGAACAGATTAAAAGCTTTATAGGCCTGCAGTGATTGCTCACAACAACCTCTCCATCCTTAATGAGGATAACTGTCTCGTTATTGTCTATAAAGTTATTATGACTCAATTATGCATATACACACTAATTAGGTCTCCATGGATTCAAAATCTTTACTTTACCTTTATGTGATTATCTCTTCCTCATGAAAACATGGAAATCCAAATTATATGAGGGAAATTTAAAGATGCCTTAATAGGAAAAGACTGAATATTCTCAGAGGCGTGATGGGGAACCACCGATCTGACCCTCGGTTGGCCGTCTAACTCTCTCGACCCTGCTTAGCACTGTTAGCCTGTGAAGTGTCCTGCTTGTTCTGTGTAGGAAGTTCCTGTGGAGCAACCATGTGCACGGAGCCGTCGGTTAGCCCTAATGGTTTCCTGTGGAAGCGTTATTTCTCCATGGAGGGGTTTCCTTAATCCATTTTCCTGCTGAAGCGAACATTTCCGGATCACGTTTCTCGTGTGTGAATCTCTTCATGCTGTACGTGTGTTAGGATTTGATCATCCTTGTAAACCGATGACACCTCTGCAGATTCAGTAAATATGACGGTGTCATGTGCAGAACCGTATCAGGGACTAACAGCTATTTCTGTGGTTGGCAACCACCAAAATGAAAATTCAAACGTGTCATTCTATGTGTGAAAGCAGTGAAACCACCAGTCTCTCAACAACCATCGCAGGGACGTGAAGAGTGAGTCTCAGGAAGGCGAGGAGTTTTTAAAGACAGGTAAACTCAGGTGAATCAGGCCAAGAAAAGTCTCTCTTACTGGCAGTGATTGCTGCTCCTCCAAGAGGATGAAATTCCATCCCTGTCCTTGACAAAGAGCCTGACGGGATGTCAGTCAGGCTTAGTGATGGGCCTCCCATCCAATATTCACTAGCTCCTCGAGCTGTAAATCTACACAGGACAACCTTGACACAGCACAGGCCGTTACACCGAGCCACAGGCCGGGTGGACAGTGACACAGGGCACAAGTCTGAAGGTGGTTGGGGTTGATAGACAAGGGAAGAAGGTCAGAATTTTTTTGCATTTGAGGTAATTGTTGTGGTGCTGATATAAAAAGACAAAAGATAAGAAGAGGGAGGCAAACACAAGAAAGTCATTACTTCGAATAGTTTCAACAACCCCATGACACTTGTTGCCTCACAAGGCCAAAGTCCGCTGATGCTCCATTAAACTCGAGCTCTATCAACTCTACCACTAAGTCCTGAATGGAACTGATGGAGCAACACAACACACTGACTGCTGTTCTGTTACTGCCTGATTGGTGGTATCAAAGAAACACAACTGAGGTTGTAGCTGCTATTCCCATAAAAGTGAAAGGAGGAACTTTGAAAAAAGTAGTCACAGCTCTGGGACCCTCTTTGGCATGTTCTGCTGTCTGTGGGACAAAACCCCCCACGCACATACACTCGCCTCCAAAAGTAACAAAACACTGACATTGCCTCAGATACTAGAGAGGGATGACGATCACCATGGACACCAAGAGGACACGATAAGTCTCTCACACGTGAGGTGAGAGGATACGCTGCAATTATTGCACTGCACAGATCATCTACAGTCTCTGTGACTTTCACTTGATTGAATCTTTCCAGTTATACTGAGCCCACTCACCCTATCTGTCTGTTAGTGGATGGAGCCTGAGTGATGACGGAGCTGGACTGAGGGGAGGGCAGTGCCTGCTGGATCACTATGCTGGTGTCGTGGTTGCCCATTCGTGAGTGTGGGTGCTGGTGCTGGCCTTGGCCTGGATGGCCATGCAGTGAGATGTTCTGCAGCAGGGAAGGGAAGAGAACAGCACAGCAGGTTACGATTCGGCCAGTCACATTCTTTCAGCACAATTTTAAATTTTTGTTTGGCCCTAGGCTGCATGCACCGAGCTTGAATGAGTAAAGAGGAACTCTGTAAACCCTCATCCACAGACGTCTGCTGAGTGAAGACTAATGACAACCAGGTTTCCTATTACTCAGCAGGACTGTTGTTTGTCTTACCACCATTAAATATAATGGCATATACAAAATAACAGAAAATAACACTGCACAGCAAATAATAACATCATTCAAAACGCACGTCTCTGAAAAACAAGCAGCAAGTTGAAGTGATTTGCATGATACAAATGTGAAACCGTCACAGGAAATGTTTAAATACGAAGAAGATAATACAGACGGTTCACTGATCATCAAATCATCTACATCAATCACTTCTCCATAATGGCATTAGAGTGTCTGAATATGAATATGTGACTATATTCAAAGAAAAGCAGAATGTTTCTGCTCCTTATCTCTGCCTATTGTGCTCTGCCCTCCCTGAGTGTCTTGCTCTGACTCGCCTCCTGCTGACTTAGCAGAGCCTCCCATCATAAACCACACAGGCTGGGGAGGAGAGACGTGGCTGACCTGAGCACAGACGAGCTCCAGAGCAAAACCACCCAGACGACCAGCTTAGCTACAGTATGCAGTGCCCGTCGTTTCAGACATTAGATAAGCAGTCTGTCTTGTGGTGATTTGAGTAGTAGTATGTTTCTGCCTCCGGGCACATCTATAATGCATTAATGATCATATCTTTTGTCAAACGTAAAAGCTGTGCGACTCTCCTGACACGTGTGAATGTCTGGCCAGGTCTTTTATTGTCTCGGGGGTCCGTCTTTACATCTGGGGAGAAATAGGACTCCCTCACAGAGAGATGGCTGAGGAATTGTTTGAAGTTACAGGTGGAGAACCTGATCTCTCCTCACCTGTGGTGGGTGACAAATCTCCACCTGCTAGCCCCGTCTGTCAATGCCAACAAGACTGATGCAGATTGGGGGGGTCATGCTGTCTGGGTTACAACATGAGCCTGGCGTGCAACACATTACAACCCCTATAATGAAGATACAGCAAGATGTGCACACGTCTGTGGTTATTAGCTCTTTATCAGGTGGGCGGCGGTCTCGGTGTGTTCAATCTATCTGTATCAGTTCATAGTGTGTGTGTGTTGTGATTGACATGACCGATGATCAGGCCAGCTAACAGTTCATCACCACCTGACCTGACCCCTGTGGGTGGCGGTGGCTCGAGGCGTTGTCCTCTATTCCTGCAGTACCTGTTTTGTGTCCTCTTCTTCCTGGGCCTTGCAGAACTCCTGCTCGATGGAGCAGTCCAGCTCGCTGAACAATCCCACCTCCTCGCAGTTCTTCAGGAAGCGTGTTGGTGTTGGCGTCTGGTCTGGAAATCAGGGGAAACAAACAGGTCCGGTCTTCAGGACGGTTCAAAGTTAACAGCGCGTGTTTCATTGATTCGTGTGAAGAAAGGAACAAGCTGAATAAAGACAAATAACAGATCATTTTTAAGATTAATTTTGTTGTTTTCTTTTGTTCTTTGAGCTTGATATAACCCTTCGATGTGCCAAATGAGTTCACTTCTTTTCTGATGGCTGATATTTCTTCATGAATTCATTTTGTGTGGTTTTTAAATAGTTTTGTATTTATCAATCTGAAAACTAGCAGACACTTTATGGAAGTCAATGGAGATCCAAGTAAATACCTACAAAAATACAGAATGTTCATTTATGTAATGTGTCTGCAATCGTTTTAAGACCACATCTGTGGGTGAGAGAGATGCTACGACAGCCCCGTTTCAGCTGATAAAGTACAGATCCCACATACCATGTGGGGGTCTCATTTGTTGAGCCGCGGTATTCAACTTGACTTTGTGGGGGGTGAACGCAGCTCAGGTTTCAGACAGTTGAAGGTGATTTTAGGATCAGGGTTATTTCAGAGGCTAAAAGCATACTTCATGGTCTGTTTATTCCTTCTGGCCGGACCGAGGATCGGCTCAAACCTTCATGAGGACCTATGCACCCAAAATTACCCGAGCGTAGTTTTTTCCATTTCGGACGCTGAGGTTGTTTTTTAAAAAATGAATAAAAACATGATTCATGACAGTTTTTCGTTGGGGGATAACACCAATGAGTCAGTGATTAAATTAGCAACTAGAGCAAATACTGACAGGGAGGACAAATGAGGCCAAAAATTACAGTGCTACAAGTTAAAATCACAGTTTTGGTGACAAGCTTGGAGCTTCTTACCAGCTCAGGCGGAGCTCTAACAGTCTTTTAAAACCCTTTGTAATCTCTTAATACCCCTTTCCACGGGGTGCATCACTATGTATTAAGTAGCTAAAAACAAGAGTAACTCTCCCTTTTCAGAATGTTTTATTTGAATAATTTACAATACATTAACGTAGCAATATTTTCGTCCTTCCAGTGAACATCCCGAGACCCCTTTTGGGGGTATAGAAACTAGAAACCACTGACCTACAGTAAAGCGTCTGAGTTCAAGGTCTCTGTCAGAGAAATGGTCGGAGCTGTAACTCAGACAACAAGCGTTAAAGACACCCGGCCTAGAAAATCGGATCCTGCCGTCCAGTGAGTTTAAATAATGAAGAGGACACAATCTCGGCCGCATGGCGAGAGCAGATCAGACAGCTGTCTGGTACGGAAGGGCGATTTCTAGAAAAGGCTTCAGAAAAAGCCTGTGGCTTCGACACCTGAGCATGTCGCCAGCCACTATACTAAGTCACTATACGATGTTTGGAAAATGGCACCAGGGAAGATGAATGTCAATATATTCAGCTAAACATTCAAATTGTTCAGTCAAACATCAGCGCCTGCAGAAGTGTACGTAAGTGGTACTGTAAACAACGGGTAGAGACACGCCGTGACGCTGTCTGACGACGGACAAGTGTGTCTGAGCGTGAGTCACGAAGGCACACACCTGCAGATGAACTACAGGTTCCCCGTGAACCTCGCCGAGGTAGCGTGTGAGTCTGCTCGGTGTAGCTGTAGCTCACCTGATAACATGTTGTCATTCTTTATGGAGGGGAACTTAAGGGTCATCTCATGCTTGTGTCGATGTATCATCAGGTGGTCTTCGGTGGGGAATCGCTGCGGAGGTTTTTAAAAGTAGCTTTGTGACAAAAGTTTATACAAAGGACAATAAATGCTGTCTGAACGGATCAACCTTTATACTTCATCCCAAATAACACATGTTGTTTTCTTAGATTACATCTAAAAAGCCTTGTTGTTGACATCAAAGGCATTTTTCTGCAGGTATTTTCAGACCTGCAGCTTTATTTACAGTTTGTGTTTCAGTTCAATGCTCTTCTGTTTCTCCTTGATGTGTAAGGTAGTAACCTGCTCCTGGGGCAGCCTGAATGCAACTCTTCTTCATATTACAGACACTGTGTGGTGTTGTTTCGTCCTCACACACTCACCTGAGAACATCCAGGACCGTTGCACACGAACGGCCTTTCCTGGTCTGAGTTCATCACTCTGGTAAACTTCTCATAAAACTGCAAAAAAAACAGAAGGATGAGGAGAGAAAAGTGACTTATCGTGACTCATCGCGTCGCACGTGATCTAACTTTACCGTGCTCCTGAACAGCTGCAAGGTAATTTCAGTAATAACACAGGAAGGTTTCTAGGATTCACTAAAATGATGGCTAAGATTTGGAGGGTTTATAGGCTGAAAACACTGGATACAAAGCTTTAACAAAAAGTTTCATGCCTCCTCTACAGACAACAGTCAGGCTGGGTGGGAACAATCAAATCACAGCTTGTTTGAATTTTTCAGTCAACTGAATTTGGTCTTGCTAATATTTTGAGCGAGTCAGCAAAATCTGTTTCCTGTCATGTGACTTTTGCAAAATATTGAGAAAAAATCTATTATTAGAAGAATCAAATGTTAAATTAAAGGCACTCACTAAATCTCATCTCGTTATGTAGTTGTAAGATGACACAATATATTCAACTTTCAACCATAAACCATCTTGTACAGACACACATTCAGTTCCATGAGATCAATGAACATCATAGTGAGAACAAGAACTGGAATTAGAGACGGAGCAGCGTTACATGAGGGACGAGCATAAGATGCATTTAAAACATTAAAAACAAAGACAAATTTAAGGCCAACCAATAAGAGGGCAAGATATGTGTGTACCTGCTTCTGCTGTCAGCTGTGTTCTTTGTAAGTTATTGTTCACTACACTTCCAGTCATAGAAGACATAAAATGTCAAATTTGGAAAAGCTTCAGATTTCATTTTCAATGCTTTGATAATTAAAAGTGAAATAGAGGACAAACGTCCAGAAAAGAAGGATGTCTCGTACCTGTGATCGGATGAAAAATATAAAACCAGGGACCATAAAAATTAAAGGCCCTGAATACGATCTTGTCCCTCCATTCACTTAGAGGAATTAAAATGTAGGCATGCCCAAAGGATGCATTCTGCACTCTGCTCAAACATATTCTTAAAACATCCTGATCGTATTTATGACAAGACATCAGGGAAAAGAAACATCAGAAATGACAGATGCATTTAAACTGCTGCTCAAGATCAATCCAAGGCCAATGATCTGCCATCGGATGTGTATGTTCATCCGTCATTGTGTTAGAGGCACGAAGCTTCACTCACATTTACATATATTGACCAGAGTGTTTTAAAGAGAAAAAGTACGATTTAGGATGTTTTAGGGTCGACCTTTGCAATTCAGACGTGACGTGACGTGACGTGACGTGACGTGACGTGACGTGACGTGACGTGACGTGACGTGACGTAAATGTCGACCATGCTAATTAATGAAGTAAGGAGTACAGACATTTTCTCATAGACTGCTATACAATAAGACAGAACCAGTGGAGTCGCCCCCTGCTGGCGGTTACAAATAATAGCACTTCTTCATTGGATTCACTTTTCAGACATGGACAGTAAGACCACATCTTTTATACAGTCTATCGTCACCACGCAACGTTACTACAGACAAAAGACTTCCTGGCAGATGTGCTAGTCTACCTATCAACATAAATGTTTTAAAGGGAACTAAGAAAAAGGTGCAAATTAATAGTTTTTTCTGAAACATCTGTAGGATTTACAGAGGTTGCAGGTGAAACTGCAACATTGGTCATTTCTTCCACCCAACTGACTTATCAATTCAGTAACATATATCACAAATTCAAGTCAGCGCCACATATGACGTGTGCTCTATGTACATGTGTGTCTTTTTCATGGGTGCAGACTATTTCCTCAAGCACAGTCAAAACACTCAAATATTGTGTTAAGCAGTGCTGTTTTCCCAACAAGCTGCAGCTCATGACTGAGCCTGCAGAACAGGGTCTGGACAGGGTCTCTCTGTCAGGGAGCAATGAGCCCTGGTCTCTCTTTCTGTCACCAGTTCAATCTGCCTCTTCTAAAGGGCCCCTCAAAACTCACCTGGTCTCCTTTGACACAACAAACAAAAACCGAACACAAGCTCGACCACGGAAGTTTGCAAGTTTCAGACCTGGTTTGAAACACTCCGACATTTCAAAGCTGTCCTACTTAAATTAAAAAGCAGTTGACAGGATATTTTCAGATTTGTCTCTCTACAAACACAAAGCTCTTTTCTGGAACATGTGTAACTTTACGATGAATCACAAAATCTGACATCACCAGAAGGCAATAAGGAAACAGAAAGGGGGTATCCATGTCTGTTATGACAGAAGCCGAAATTAAACTTTTATCTTTCTGTTTCTCAAATGGGACTTGATCACTTTATCACATTTACCAGGAAATTCAAACCATATGCATAAAACTTTTAACCATTAATTCTGCAGATGCCTTCTGTGAATTATCCAACAGCTTTCACACTTCAAATTATCAGCACTCAACGCCCTTTCCTTGGAAGGGGCACTTGGCTCTAATTTGATATAGATGTTTGAGTTTAGCAGAGGAAATTTGGTTACGCTTTACATTAACTATATCCTGATGTGAGCGAGGGGAAGGATTAGGGGACCGGAGTTCGATTTCAAGAGGAACTGGGGAGGAATTCTCCAGGTAGATCGCGTATTACAATTTCAACAATATAGAAAGGGAAAAGGGGGTTGGGGTGCAAAGGCATATGGGGTTAAAGCAAGCGAAAACATGCACAGCAATTCAAACCTCCAGTTCCCCACAGCCTGGGCCTTTGACAGCACAAGTTCAAGGTAGGATCACAGCGATCCCTGAGGCAGGGAACATGGCCCTCTTAGACAATGTCCGCCCTGAACCTCAACTCTGAAAGTGTGACGGAAAGACTGTCAAAGTGTAAACGTACATTGCTGTCAAACGCTGCTCTCTTTCCCAACATGTAAACTGATAAAAAAAAAGAAAAGAACAATAACCCCACACGGGGAAAACATTGTTCTGAAACTAGCGTTGAAATTGATTTTACCCATTTGCTTGAAATGGGACAGATGCCTTATTCAATAGACATCATGAAATGGATGTAACAGCTTGCTCATGATGAAACGAGCCGTACTGCTCACTGAACTGTACAACGGGTGTTATGATTCCTGTCATTTGACCCCGTCCTTCATTAGGCAATCATTAGGAGGAGAATATTTTACCTTAGGCACTGCAACAATAATAAACAGCAGCTGGACCATAATAAAGCTCATTACATGTTTCGGGAAATATGGGATGAATTAGATCTGCATCACAAAATAACATTTGTAGGGATACAACGGATTTATTGGCCGAACACAGAATATCTGCAAATAAGATGGCATGCACTGATGGCAGTGGTTGATGTTTATCTGTTTAGAAGTGTTGACATCATCAGTCTACCCAGCTGAAGCAACAAGGGTTGTTTCATAAATTTGATTGATTTAATTTGTGTTCATTCAAAGATGGTGTGACGAAGGCTGGAAGACTTTAAAACTTTATAATGAAGATTTCTTTGTTTCCCTGGTGTAAGAGGGGGAACAAATAACAACAAAAGCAAAATAAACAAAATAAGGAAACATCAGTATCGGCATTCACCGTCGGCAAAATAGTTATTTGAAACTTCATCTGTCCCGGCCCAGATATCTATAATGGATGTAATATGAGTAACTACTAACTTTGTTGTTCTCTATTTATTTATCTTATAAATGATGATAAATTATGTATATTTCTTGTTTGAAGATGTCAACCAAAAACTCACTGGATTATTAAAATGATGTATTTATTTCTGAGGGAAACAACTTTCCCTGATCAACTGTCAACTGTTCTGTTGGAGGAAAAGTTCAGCTTTAACTGTAACTCTTGCTCTTCTAAGGATTTACCTGATTCTAGAAGAACACTATAGTCTTAATCCAAAGTGATCATTCCCCCAACACTACACTGAGTGTGTTTTCAGTGATAATAAATACTGATATTGTCAGCAAACTTCAAGCTCTTTTTATAATGAAGTGTCAGACTATTAATATTGCAAATAATTAAAAGGGACAGAAGAAGCCTTCACAATGATGTATCAACTCTACAGCAGCGTGCATGAGAAGCAAGTGGTTATTGATGGTGTGTCGCATAAACATAATGACAGCGGAGAGTAATCAAACGATTGAGACGTTGTTTTGTTTTTTTTAAAGCGTGGCCGTAACGCGCGCCTCGTCAGCACAAAGTAACCCAACAACATCTGAGCGGTTAATCAAATACCGACTGGCCTGCAGAATGACGTAATGTTGCTCATATTGCTGTTCAAGAGAAAATTAGGTATATATTTCTTTCGACAAGGAGCATCATTTCTTTTCTTTCGGATGGCATGACAGAAACAAACATTTTCTGGTCGATCAGTGGTGAACCGCAACGCGCTGAGAGTCCGGGACGAGCAGCGGCTCTCCGTATCCCGAGATGGGACGTTCATGACAAGGATGCAGGGGAAATACAAGAACCAGAGGAAACGGGCATCTAATGCAATGAAAAGCATTTGCACTCAAATAACCCTCGTTGAGGTGGAGATTGATCCCTGCAGACTTTCACCGCCATCTGACAGACCGAGCAGCGGCGGCACTTGACTCCGCGTTCAACTTCAACAACAGTCAACAGATCGGACACCGAAGTGAGATGACAATGGGTTCACTTGAACAAGAGTAGCGTGACACTTTAGCACCTGGAGTTGCATGCATAATTCAGAGAGGAATAATTAGGAAAAAAAAAACATCCACACACTAAGAATGAAGCGAACAACAAAAACAAGCTGTTGCATGAGAAAAAGGAGGAGAAAAGTAACAAGGATGAACAAATATAGCAAAGCTGCAGATGCGCGTGCACCGTCCTCTGCGTGGACGTCCGGGGTTTTCAACTTACCAAACAAGTGTAGAAAATGTGAAGCAGTCTCTCGGAAGAAAGCACGTTGGACTGAGAAAAGATTACAATACGATCTATTTAGAGAAGCATAACGTCACCCTGGGGTGACGTCACGTGGGATTCCTGAAGTTCTAAATCATTGCGGTCCGCTTGGAGGCGGCGCGAGCGGGGCGGAGTTTGCACAAGCACACCCAGAGGCACGGACGGACACTGCTGGCTGGGCCCGGAGTGGGTGTGGTGCGGAGCTGGATGTCCAGGACTGACCAATTAGGCATGCAAATAACTGCACTGCACCCTGAACGTCATAGGAGGAATTCAATCGCATCACCCGATAGTCAGATGGCCAGAACAAACATTTAATATCATGTAAGAGGCAAATTGAAAATTAGTTCTATCACAGTTAACAATAAACTAAAGAGCCAATGTGAGCAGGAAAATAAACTCATATAAGATTGTTCTGTAACAGACACTGCAACTCCTCATGAGTGTTTCCTCTCTGTACGATTGTCCCAGTGAGCCTGGACAGTGTTTTTTGAGCCAGCTTGAAACTGAAGTTTTATACAATTCAGCCATTTATTTTGTTATTATGATTATTATTAAGGGGATTGACCAGCAATATTTTGGTACAAAGCCCGCTTCTCTTACCTTTAGACAAGGGTGGCTACAATTATACCAACATGCAGGACAAAGTACAGTATAGCAGACAGAGGTGACATGATGCTGCGTCTATCATTTACATGCCATGTCATGAGTGAGTTTTAGGCAATATTTAACTATAAGATTAGACACTGGTCACTTATATTTATGAATGTGAACCCTAAAGACAACAAATATGATCTGAGCAACAAATTGGAATTGAATAACATCACATGAAAACCTGAAGTGGCTCGCAGCAGTTGCCTGCTCCACCCTGTTGGTGATGCAGCGTTGGTGACAGTTTATATATTTAAAAGTATCAAAAGCTTTTCTGTTCAACCTCATTTTCAGTGAGTCAGTCGAGCCTGAGGAGGCTCGCTTTCTTATCCGATCATCAACTCGTACATATTTGTACTCATCCTTTTTTTTTTTTTTTTTTAACAAATATTATCTTTCACAAATAACCTGTCAGACATTTTCCACTAACAGCTTCACGTGCAAATAAACTCAACATGCAAAACACACAGTTGTTACACAGTCTTGTCTGCAGCATGTACCGTAGCTAAAGAAAGCCCACTAGAAAAGATTTAAAGGGCTTTGGAGTACAAACCCTTAATGTTGACGCTGTGTTTGACCTGCTGGTGCCAACTGGCTGTGATTTCTTGGGCCACAGACACTGATAGTGAAGCCATCCCTGACTGGCTCCAGGGATTAATGACTCCTCACACATTGAGATATGTTTACCACTTGCCTACAACCACTCCACTAGATGCACTAAGAGCTCTGTCACTGAAACAATAACGCAGTCTGAAAAGCGCTAATAACTCAGAGCTTCTCCGCCTGTGTCTTTTAACCAGAGCTTTAATCAACGTTTATGACATCCTTTTGTCTCTTTATTGCCAATATATTACCCAACCAGTCCAAACATTATGCTCCCAGAGGAGCAGACTATTAAGGTTGGAAAGAGCCGATACAGTTTGGGTCAGTGACCCACAGTAAAGCAGATTTGATCTATATTATACTAAACCTTTTATTATTATGCCTTTGTGCTGTGCTTGGAAGTAAGATCACCTTGGGAGGATTTGTACCCCTGGGAGAGCTTTGTTGCAGCAGCTGCAAAAGGTGCAGGAGGCTTAACAAAATGGTAACTAAATGTATTTTCATACAGTTTTTAATCGTGTAAACACAATTAAAAATATCTTTAAGAATATTATACATCCATTTAATATTTAAAGTAGCTATTTTAGTGCTGCAGGTCGAGGGACCTCTTTTTTCATACCCCGAGCAGAGATGATGATATCTGGAGGAATGGAAATGTTAAGTTATGCCATCAGTAAGGCCACAAGCGAGTCGTCCTTATCATTTCTCAGCAAGACAAGAAACTTTGCAATCAATGGATATGACTGTTATCTTCTCTTCTTGCAGATATTTTCACACTAAAGTAAAACAATGTCAGATAGACATCTAAGATGATTGGTTGTCTCGAAAGCTGTCTCGATCTGAAATGACTTTCTTCATTAAGGAGAATTAATCTGCTGCACTTTAAGTGGCAGCAGATTATTTGATGTGGTTTTGAACTGCTGAAGAGGCTGACAAGCAGGGCAAACAATTAAGTTTGATATTGAGAAAAAACTACAATCATGAGTTAAAGCTAAGGGCTTGTCATACGTATCAAAGTGTGGACACACTTTGTTTAAAAGTGTGGGATATGATGAAAATTGTTTTTTATCAGTTACTCTTATGAAAGATTTGTTCTTCCAATTCCAGTATTTGTGTTACCCTTTCATCTTATATCTTTGTGTCTCCAGAAAGAAAACGTTGGTAAAAAGGAGGGTCAGCTAACCAAACTTTGGGACACCCAAAGTGCTGGTAGAACTCTGAGCCTATTTCAAGAAAACATATGAGCTGGGAGGCTCCCAGTAGATAACCCCAGTGACCTCCCTGCACTCAAACACTCAACCTTGTAACATTTACATTAGGTGGCTGCTGAATGCTGCTGCCCGTGTGGTGGGTCTGTGGATTTATAGAAGAGCAGGATAATGTTCTCTGAGCTCGCCATCGGACTGGACTGCTCTATGTGCTCTGTCTGTAATACGACAGAAGGAAGTGAATATATAAAACGTTCTGCAGCTGTGATTTATAAAGTTGAAATAACATTATAGATACATCTTCTGTTCGATTAATGTTCCGCTTAAAAACATTTAAACAAAAGTTTATTTGAACTTGAATAAATGCGTATAATCTTTCGTGCATATGTAATATTATTGAGTGGGAAAGTAAGGACTCAGTTGCCTCCCTTTACTGTAATATGTAGGAGCGCATATAACTGTTAAACAGAGAGCAAATTAAATTGTTGTTGAGCTCAAATGTGTTCACTTACCAGCAGCTGTGAAATGTGAGTTCCATGTGTTTCCACATTGAGGTTAAAAATATATTGAATAAATCTCAAATGCTCTAAATCACAAACGCATCTATTACCTCATCTATGTTTAAGGGCCATTACGAGTTGAATAATAATAATTAGTTCCAGCTATTCTCCTCAAGAACCACCGTCAATAAATAACCGATAGGATAGGCCAACATTAAAAGCAACAGCCTTCAACTCTAACAACAGGCGTGTGTGATATAATACCCCAGTGTTTTCAAACATAGCTGGAAAAATGGTTTTACCATCACTTCGGTGCCTGGTCTGAAAATGGCCAGGGCCCAGTGATGATCAATTACACACTCAACAGGCACGCATTCACAGCCCTGCCAATAATAAAAAACAATAGTCATATTTCAGTTCTGGCCCATTTGCAGAGTTTCTGCACCCCCAGAAATAGATTCTACATTTTCAACGATACACATGAAGATAAATAAAGTCTTCTCTCAACTCTAAATCCGCCAGAACTGTGGCTCAACTCATTCCAATAAATTTACTTTTGTGACCTTTTTAAGTTGTTAATACAGTACACACATAACTGAATCCATGTAGGCATTGACCAAATAGTACATTTTGATGACCTACAGCACCTAACATATCATAATGTCATTAACTGTCCTTTTCCAGACAGTCTGTACCAAGCTGCACTGACACAAATCAACTTAGAATCAGTTCTTGAGGGATGAAATGTTTTTTCTGAACACTAAACATTTATCAACTGAACAACACTGCCACACTGTGGCCAAAACACTTTTCTATTCTACTTGTTGATATTCATCACACAAAATAATTACTGACAATTACATAAAATCAAGCGAATAATTAATGGATATGACACTGTTCATGTCAAGATTTAGAATAAAGACTGAGGTTAACACCACCTTTAGAGTTAGTTCAGGCACAACACAACCTGGGAAAAGGCATGGACCTTTAAATGAGCATGATGAAGAGTTGAGGATTCAGTTTGTGACTCCATCAGTTCCTGATCGTCCAACCATCATGAACTGATAACACCCAGCACCTGTATCAAGTTTCTTTTTCCATTAGGCACTGGACTCTCCTCTCAATAGTCTTAAGGGAAATTGAACCATTGAATAGATTTCAACTGATGCTCTATTTAATTCCAGCGACCATTACACAGCTTTATATATTCATTCATCTGTTTAATTTACTATACAGCAACAGACAATGCAATCAATTAAGCATGTTTTTTACATGCATGTTTAAATTAACTGCAGCTTGTAAGCTTATAAGTACAGTTGTGGCCTAGTGACGTACTGTATTCGTCTGGGTGGTGACACTGTGGTGACATAGTTAGTTAATTAGATGATTTAACATTCTGTTTTTTTTAGTGATTAAATAAACCAGAAATGTATAGAGTTCAAGTATGATACAAGATGTATGTTGTGGTTCTTCACACTTTCCTAAGAGGTTGCCTACTAATCTTTCCAAACAATTCATCTGTTTTAAGGACTATAATTAATAACAATTCTATAATCATTTTCAACAAAATGTTCATTATTTAAAATGTATTGTATGTCACCATACAATTTCCTCTAAAGCAGTTGATGCTTTTCTTATGAAAGGCGAACCTCCTGACTTCCGATCCCGCTGTCTGCCTCCGTGTGATTTGACGCAGATGGAAACCGCGCACGCACCGCCCTGCCGCTCCAGCTGTTCCCACCGCTGTCCGCCTGCTGTTTCCCCGCTGCTCTCCCTCATTATCAATGCAGCAGCGACCATGACAGGCATAGCCGCTGCTTCTTTCTTCTCCAACGCTTGCAGGTTCGGGGGCTGCGGTCTTCACTTCGACTCTCTGGCAGAGCTCATCGTGCACATCGAGGATAACCACATCGGTAAGAGCCGCCAAGGCACGAGCCGCCTGCAATGGCCGAGGATTGCAGCTAGCATAAGTGGCTATGTTAGCGAGCTAGCAAGTTACTTCCTGCGTCCTGACAACCCCGTTGCTAGGTGTGGTGGGTGTTGACGTTTATGTGGGAAGTTACAGCAGTTCCTGCCCAGCAGCCGAGGTATCAGTTCTGTATCTCAATTTAGATACCTGTAATGATTTCATGACCGCCCTGGACCACCGCCAGGAAAACGATTTCTTGGCGTTCTGGTCGCTCGTGCAACATTTGTTGCAGTACAAGGCCCGCGCGCCTTAAGCCGAAGCATCGCGAGTTTACCTGCAGTCTGTTCAACCATCAGTGACCACAGACTGATTGATGACGTGCTCTCTCCCATCCGCCTCACTACAGAGTTCAGATATATTCTGCCTTGTTAAGAGCAAGTAACTGTCTTTTTGGTGGCATATTAGTTTCCTCAAGCACTTTATCACATTATGTCGTTCAGCTATGGCTATGATAACTTTATAGAATGTTTCTGCTTGTAGGATGTTGCCATTAGTTAGATGTTAATTGGCCAGTTTCTGTATTTGCAATGCATTTCACCCCAAATCAACACAAGAAAAGTTACACTTGTAATTGCATTTGTGTAGGTATGTCTGGCAGAGTTTTTGCAACTGCAGTTGTAGAACAGTGATTCTCATCTGAGCCACTTTATGAAATTTAAAATCTCTGTAAGTAATTTTTTGTGACAGTTCATTGTCAATTTCTGTCCATGTGCACTTAATCAAAACATCATGTGCTTCTTTATGTTGCCATTAAATTCACTTTATTTATATGAAATCAGTGCAGAAACGTTTAAAACGCTGTGAACTGGTTAAGTATAATAGAGGCACTTTGTGTTGGTCCAATGTACCTCAGTGTAGAAATGACAAGAAACAAATAAAATACCAAAGGTCTGGTGTCTGTCTCAGCTGATGGGGCAATGTCAGATATTGGCATTGACTGAGAAAAATCCCACTGATTCATTGCTCAATTGTTTAAGCATAGTTTGTTCAGCAGCACTGGGCTCGTCTGCATTTCATTTCAGAGAAAATACATTATCCAAGAGACATGAACGCTAATGTTAAAGGACTGTTGTCGTCAGTATGATCAGCAGTCTTGTATTATTGCCAGTGCCTTTATTTTATAACAATTTACTGCATTTAAACTTGTCAGTTGTCACAGTACTTTAAAAGTAGTCATTGTTTGCTAATTGTAAAATTCTACAAATATACAGGCAATCCCAAAATATATCCAATAATCTGAAAATCGTACAACCTCAAAAGGCAGATGTGTAACAAGCTGAAATATAATATATTATTCTGGAGTTGAATTCTTGTGGAGCAGTCGTTGTAGATGGTGTTGCTTTATTTTGAAGACCTTTATACTCCCATGACCAGGTGCAGAATGGTCAGTAACATCAAGAATATTGGTATTTTATTGTGTTATATCATATTAAATCCTTGTTTTCAGTGCACCATCACAATCTCAAAGCAGGCATATTTCTACATACTTCATTGACAAATGATAGTGAAATGGTGTTTAGTTTATCAGAGAACTTGGTTGGCACGTTGGCATTTATAGCACATTTGATTGGTAAATGGGCTGCATTTATATAGGTCAAAGCCCCCCCCCCTTAATCAATTCAACAAGTGTATTTATTATTTATTTATTTGCTCCATGCTATGTGGCGATATACCTGCATATCATAAAGCTGAGCAAGTCCCAAATGTGTTGCTTTAACATTTTACGTTTAGTTTCAAGTGCTCAAAGCTTTGATGTCTTTTAACTAAACCTAATGTAGAAAGACGATTCCCTCACAGTGTGTTAGTTCCTACATCTGTTCCCCAATCTAATATTTCACAGTCTCATTATTGAAGCTGACAAGGCCCAGCTGTCTCTGTTGTTCTTGTTTGTTGCTT